>SNQJ01S0018818.1:28441-58818 GCA_010110895.2 Picea sitchensis | reverse complement strand
AGAGAGATATCGAAGATCTCCCTAGTATGGTCACCAAATAAATGTTGAGAAAAAGATATGGATTGATCTTACTCAAGCATTTTCAGACTTTACTTGGCTAAAGAAAAGTAGACGGGAATATCACCCTAAGTTTATAGCCAACAAAAATAATGTCCTAACTCACAAGTATTAATTACGAGTGCTTAGGCTAGTCTTTTATCAACAAAAACCTTGCTGGAAATTCATTTTTTATGTAATTTTGTGAACACAATAGTTGCTGAAATAAATGTAAGAACAGAAGAAAAGACACTAAGAGGATAATCAAGACAGTTGAGACATAAAGAAATCCTTTATTTCATTCCAATTCACCAAAGAGTAATTTCTTTACAAAATGTCATACAAAAATATTAGACCAAAGTCAAACTTAGACGTCCCCAATGAAACATACAAAATGACCTCTCACAGAAAACCAAAAATGAACTCTAAAATATGGATCAACTTGCCATAGATTGCTGCCCACTCGACTCTTCACAGTAGCCTTTATCATTCATGAAAATTAATTCATAAACAAACAAGTCTACACAGACTATCAAAGATAGATCAACAACTCTGGAAAAAAAGTTTCTAAATGATTTGATTCAACCCTGAATATTGTTGTCTACAATAAGACCTTGCTATCACAAAAGAGAATTAGGTTGTGATGAATATATGAATGAATGAAAACTGTATTGTCTCAACATAAACTCAAAGATAATACCTTAGCATGCTTTTGCTTCTAACCTCTAGTCCTTCTTTTTGACAGAGGCGTGATAGGCCTCTGTTTTTAGCCTTTTATTTGAATAGTGCCTCCCTGCATACATGATTGATTAGCAAATGATCTTTTATTTAACCATACATGACAACTCTTTTAAAATACGAAATGGATTTTGGCTCAACAATATATTAGACTCATGCAATCCAATCCATACAAATTGCTTTACTGTTAATCAACGAGTAGGGGGTGAAACATGGTTCTCGGACATGTGAGGGGGTTGTATTGAGTGAAAATATGATATAATGGGGGAAACAAAACATGGTTACTGCTCAATGACGACAACAATCAACTGTAAAACAAGCCGATAAAACATCCCTACAATCCACCCAAAACACTGCCACTTTCATCTATCTCAACACAGAAATTGCCTTGGCTGTAATCAATTTCAGAACAGGGAGTGAAAGAAGGATATGGGATACATGAAGGGTTTGTAATTAGCGGAAAGTGAGATCATGTAAGGGTAAGAAAACGATTACTGTTCATGAAATTATTCAAGCGATCCATAAAATATTTTGCAGTAAGACTAGATGTACCATCCAATCGACAATCATACGACTAAATAACAATTCATGTACATCTAACTAGTTTACTGTTCATTTATCAAAACTTTAACATGGTGCTATTGAAAAAGTGTAAGTTTCCATACAATTTGTAAGCGGCACTTTTGCTACAATCTGCATTTTATAACAATTTACAAACAATCCCCATTTCCAATCTATTACTATCAAAATCAACCACTGTCCAGTCATTTCTTTAGTCCATGACTATACTCCACAGTCATGTTTTCAAAATAACAACGAAGTCACTATTGCAACAATAGAGCCCATCAAAATTTTCAATGATATTCGTTCTCATATATATATGTAGTAAAAGATCAAATCTACATGCTTGAAAATGACAACTCATTATACAACCAACAACCATCAATTAGACACAAGCTATGCAGGAGTAGTTTTCCCAGGGAATGTAGTTCTACCCTTGTAAACAAATAATCCAAGGTGACTTAAAAGTTGATCCACCTACCCAACACGATTTTCATCAACAATGGTCAACTGCAATAAATAACGCACCTAAAACTCAGTGGGTATCAATGAGTATGAAGACAGGTCGTCCATACTACACACAGTGTGGGACTGACAAAATCCCATAGTGTAACATACACAACAAACATACAATAATGATATAACTCAGTATATTGTTCTGAGATATTGATTTACTCACTCGTGATTGACCACGCTACGCATACTCTGGCTTATTCAACCAAAAAATAAAAAGATACAGTAGATATATCCAATCCAATAATCATTTTTCCCCAAAGAAGGCCACAGTTACCCCGCCCAATAGTTTACTTTGAAAAACATCATTTAAAGAATGTGACATGTGTGAACAACACTCAACATTCGTAACCAATGCCAACCATCATTAAAATCTTTGTAAATGCAATGACTAGTGACTACACATCAATCAACAATTCGCCACTGTGGGAGAAAATCAATCAACCGAACAAACTGTAGTAGCTATGCATACCCACACATCAAATCAAATTGGGGCAGAGTCCTTCTTCATTAACAATACTAAGTTATTAACATAATCAGGGTGGCTGTGTACTTCGAAAGTGAGAATGCAATGCAAGGTTTAACATTATCATTAGGGAGGCAGTAACTACACGCAAAAACAAAACGAATTCCATACGAATGACTGGGTGAATTCATATTCATATTAATCGACCATACATTCAACCCAAAATAGCCCATTGCAACTGGACAGGCATGATAGTCTTCTGTACAAAACTTCAAACTGGGGGAATTAAGGGTTTGCTCGGTATCCACCACAGGAAGAACAGAGCCAATCTTGGTGTGGCGAATGTAATTTAACGCATGCAGGGTATAACCCTCGTTCCTTTCAATCAAAAAACCACCACGGTGCGGTAAAGATAGGGCCGATTAAGAACACGAAAAACCCACTTCATGACCCCTAGTGTTGAAATCAATCAACTGTCCATATGTACGATGCGTGGTGATACTAATGCTTTATCCATAAAACCCATAAAAACCCACAGATTAATTACAGCAATGATAAAACGCGAAAATATCCGAATAAGACCAACAAGATCTTCCAAGTAACCATAAAGGATAACAAAGATCTCTTGTGACTGCTAGCGCCCATTAGTGTTACAAATTCAAAATTATTTCAAAGAGAATCATCAATTTTTCATTCACAATCACCATTACATAGTCACAATCCTTAAGGAAAGCACAGCTAATACACTTGAGCCAAAATCTATTTCATAACCAGAGTAGATTCATGAAGGACCAAAAAAAAGAACATACCTATAATCAAATGTTTTAAGCACGAGTTGGCTGAGCAGTTCCTCCCTGTTGAGAAATAGAAACATAACGACAGTCGTAGTGTTTGGAAGATAGCCTTACCATGGTGGCGTCCATCAGTAAGGGTAAAGGTGATGTGCAATAAATTCACATCACTTACCTACTCCAATCTCATTCAATTCTTAGTACATGCCAACTATTAATCCAACTAATCATCCACCTTGCAACAACAACCTTTAATTTCCAAGAGCACCACCGTATCACATATTACCATCTCTATTATGTAGAAATGTATAACAACTATATTATATACAACCTTAATA
Source organism: Picea sitchensis (assembly GCA_010110895.2). Taxonomy (NCBI): domain Eukaryota; kingdom Viridiplantae; phylum Streptophyta; class Pinopsida; order Pinales; family Pinaceae; genus Picea; species Picea sitchensis. The sequence continues at coordinate 55,375 of SNQJ01S0018818.1, read as the reverse complement.
ACTCACATGGCTATCCTATACTAGCTAGGATTTGCCCCAAATCTTTTCAATGCATATAGTATAGCATGTTAGCATAGGACAGTTTCTTCTTTCAGCCTTTTTTCATTTTTTATTACTAACCTGTGTTTGTTGGAGGTGTCACAAGTCCTATATCTAAGAACAATCAACAATGATACCTTGAAATGTTTCGGTATAATTTGATCCTGAAACAACAAGGGAGTCCTGTATAAAATGCCTGATCCATTATCCCATCAAACAAGATATCGTCATCCACGAAAGTAGTGTCGAATAGTGTCGCATAACACCAGGCCTAGTCTTCAATAGTACAAGGGGGTCCCACCTACTAGTATTATTTAGCTTTTATAATAATAGGTTTTAGCAATACTTTGCGGGCGAACTATGTTGACTATTTCAATCATCAACAACAACTACTTTCACAATATACTTGTAGTCTACTGAATCACTATCTTTCTATGATAATAGATAATATAAAGGATATATTCGGAGTGTTATTCTTTTATCTATTTTTACATGTTATCAAATTGATAAGCACCCATTTAAATTTTTTCCTTATTGCACCATTTCCCTACAGTGATTGTTATGTACATATTTGAATAGTAATTCAAAATATATATAATCCAATGGTCACTAGGAACATAACAATAGTTCTACCATTTCTTTATGTATGAGCATATATATATATATATGCTCATACATAATCATTTAATTAACTATGATAAGACAATAAATATTTGTACCAATATTTCCAGTATTATTTAACTATGATAATCCATAGGAAACATGATCATATAGTCCCTTAAGAATTGATTCCACTTATGTATACACAGTCAATCATATTCCTAACAAATCATAACCATAAATATAACATTGACAAATAATACTAGCTAAGATACATATATCAAACCTGATGCTGGAACACAAATGGAACAACCACATTCCACCCAACCATAGAACAAAACAGGCAAGTTCACTTGTCCTGCTCACCCCCTAGCCTGACCATAAGTCCATAAGGAAAAACTGAATGATCCTCCTTACCTATAGTCACCATCCACAGATCAGAAAATCCTTTGCCTCACACTAACAATGCTCATAAAAACAAATAGTTTATTTTCCCAACCTACTAAGAAGAATACCGCCTCCTCCATATTTTGTTTTTATATGCATCCTTGTGCCTAGGTCTTTCCTTCCCTCCTTGGGAAATTTGCATCTTTACAAATCCCTGATTTTTAGGGGCTTCTAGTGGTCAAATTCCACATTTTCCACTTGTAAAAATCAGCCTTCAGGTAACTCAAACCTGTTCCCCACGCACAGAGTCATGGTCAACTATTTTTAACTTGGTTGTTCCATTTGTCTTCCAACATTTAATTTATTAAAATTTTGTCTTACACATGTGTCAAAATAAAAGAGGATAGTTGAGAAAGTAAAATCTTTGCCCAACAGTGATCAAATAATTAATTACAACAATCAAAATTCCAAATTCGGATTTGCCATAAATGACAAATAATTTCCAAATCCAAATTTTCCAAAAACAAAAGTTTATTTCAAAGTTCACTTAGAATTTAATATTATAAAATTTGAGGATATTACAACGACTTTTTTTTATAAATAAACAGATTAAAGATGTATTCATAGCTTCTTCTAGCCGAATGTAAAAGAGAACCTTCTTAATGCCAATTTGAAAGAAAAGATGAAGATTCTACATTTAATTTCCGTGAGTTATGTGCTTGCTGTGTATTGCCATTTTGTAATCTTATTTTCTTCACTCTATGGCTCTTAAAGATGGAAATACTACAATTTACTAACACATCTATTGTGGTCCATATAATTGGAAGTTTGTTCAACTACAATTTTTTCTCTGTTATTATTGTGAGTAAAACAAGACTTGTATCTATGTGAATCTTGTCATTTAAATTCATGTTTTAAAGACCCATCCTTCATAATTCTTTTATTGCGGATAAGGTAAGATTTTTCAGTATTGAATACCTTACTTTATTTGGACAATTTTTTGTTAATCAATTCTACTTTTCATATACTCAATATTTATAAAAGACTCAAAGAAAGAGATATTCCCTCTATGTTTTTTAATCATTAAACTCATTTGAAGTTTCATCTTAAAACTGAAGGTAGAAAAACACTATAAAAAAATAATTCTCTTAAATTTTGGATGCCTGACATTATTCTATGATCTTAGAGTAAATCTCAGGAACAACACCTCGAATAAGCTCTAGTTTTGTATCTGCAATGGATTCTCCAATTCTTACTTCTAGTTCTAAAAGTTTTCTATTTATTTTTACGACGCATCAATTTTAGCATAGATTTGTTTTTGTTTATATTTACAGGGCATTGATTTCATCATGGATTCTTTTATTTAATATCCCCCACATTGATTTTAGTGTGGGATACATAATTTTTTTATTTTATTTTAGTGTGGGGTACATACTATTTTTTTTATTATTTTTTGAGTGCATTGAGAGGTAGCACCTGAATAACATTAGCATTAGTGATAGTTCCAGATAAGAGTAAAGGTGGGGAAGTTGATCTAGAGAGATTAGAGAATTCATATTTCCCATTATTTATCATTAATGGTATTTGCATTCTTATATATTTTTATTAATATAGAGACATGTACTTACTGAATGTATTTTTTTAAAGTTTGTTTGGTTGTTTCTCATACATATCTTGTTACGGTTTGTTTGGTTATTTCTCAACCTATAAAGAGAGTTCTTATATCTAAAGAAATTTAAGCTAACTTATAACACCTTAATAACAATGTCTACATCATGGAGAGCTTTTATGACTCTAAAGGAATAAGCTCTATATGATACTTTTCAAGCCAAAAACTTCAATGTACATCATGAGCTTTAATGGATCACAAAGGAATAAGCTCATAGTTCTTTTCAACCCAAAAATGTAAGTTTTAAACACAAGTAAAGCAATGCATATAGATTCTTAAGCAATCTGAAATTAATCAATGGATGTACCTGAGGAGTACCGGAGATATTTACGACCCTCAACGGGAAAACCTTTCTTATTTTTCATTATATCAAATTTCAACATTAACCATACAATGCTGCAAAATGTTTTTAGGTATTTCATAGATGCCAAAACCCTAATCATAATCGAGGATTAATTTTTACAAATCAACTTAAAATAAAAGCAAAATCCGCTAAAAAAGAAGCAAAACCACCAAAAATTTTTAAAGATTCTAGCGGCGTAACCGAGAATACCCACCCTCTGGGACTAGAAGGTGTCCGGCCTGCAGTAAAACTCTATAGGTGAAGGGATCGTCGGATGCAGTTGTCGTGTCAGCACCCACATGTAAATAATATAATACATACCCAACGTTCTCCCACTTGTTGTTTTCTTTGCATCGGTGGGGAAGTTATATAGTCAACAATGCAGGGAAACAATGCCCAATGTTACTCTACACCAGAAGAACTGCTTACGGACTTTGTCAATGAATCTGTGGCTCTTCAAAGGTGTCAACCTACGACAACACCTTCTTTTCACTCCATGTATGTCTCCTGTAAGTGATATTGAACATCAATGCTTTGTCTTCGAATGATAAAGGTGAATTTTTGCCAAGGAATATTGCGCTCGAGCATCCGCGATCTAATCTCACTTCTTGTTGTACCAGCCCAATATGCAGACACAATCTTTGTAACCATCGCGCTTCCTTGCGCATGGTGACGCCATGTATTCAACCGTAGTTGAGTGCCCTCTGACTGTCTTTTTCTTATCCAACTGATTTCTCCTCAAATAGGTTAAACACATACCCACTTGTAGATGATATATGATCAATCTCTAGCCACATGCGCATCCAACCGCAGAAGCCATGTATGTCCCACCACTATCAATCCCGGTCTTCCTTGGTAGCACAATCCATAAGCTCGGGTGAACACGAGATGCACGAAGACCCTCTTCTTATTTGTCCAATTCTCCTTCCACGGTTTTGACATATACATGCTCAAAACTACTGCTACGTAATGCAATGATAATCGATCCTAGTACAAACCAATTGCATGCATCAATGGCCTGTGGCATATGGAACATGGGACATGTCCTCTTCTTTCTTCTGTGTCTTGGGACGATCTGGGAATAACTTTACACCTATAGGAATAGAGACAGCCGGTTTACTTCCGTAAAAGTAAACCTCTGTATCGTTTCAACATATTTTCTTTTATTCAACGAGAGTTCCTATTTGCCACGATCTCTTTTAATCTCCATTCCCAAAATGAAGTTAGCGGAACTGAGATCCTTCATGTCAAAATTTGGAGGATAGTATGATTTCACCCTCCTTGATAACAAACCATGTTATTTCCTACTAACAACATGTCATCAACAGACCACAACACTACATAAATGAAGTGTGATTATAGCTGCTTGGAATATACACATTGATCAACCTTGCTTCTTACAATCAATCCAAAGGATGTAATGTGTCAAAACTTTTTAATTTTCCCACATCCTAGGTGATTACTTCCGATTGATGTAAATTGACTTCTTTAGCTTACAGGTTAGCTCTTTCTTTCCCTTCACTACAGAAGCCTTCTGCTTCATGTAGATTTCTTCTTGAGATCCCAGATAATAGGAATGTTGTCTTCACATCCATTTGTTCCTTCAAGATCAAAAGCGGCTGACAATAGATGAAGTCTGGCAGCGGAGAGAATCTCACCAAAGTCAATTCCCTCTGCAGGAATAACCTTTTGCTACTAACGAACTGTATTTCTCCACTTTACCTTAGTTAAAATTCTTCTTGAACAACCATTTTCTATAAGCGGTTGCTTCAGTTTGGAAGCTCAATATATTAATGCCTCATTCTTATCAGGCATCCATTTCTTCAACCAGCAGCTTCTTCGAGTTTACTATCCTCACGAATTCATTGCTTCCCTGATAGTTCCGGGATCATCATCACTAATAGATAAAGCAAAGTGGAGCCGAAATCGATTGGACTATACCTTTTAAGTTGCCTTCTATCTCTCGATCTCCTCAATGGGGTATGAGTTCTTCTTCTTAAACATACCTTCCCTGCTTCATCTTATTTGGATGATTCAGATTTTGCATCATCCAACTCAGAGATCTATTTTCTCGGGTTCGTCTTGCATTGGTGGAATTCATGTTTGGACCCGCATCTTTTTACCTCTCACGAAAACAACATCTACGGTAAACAATTTTCTTGAACTTTCTAGGTTCCCAAAACATAACCTTTCACACCGTCTTTATAATCAATAAAGATACGCTTTTCATCTTTATTATCCGACTTACTCCTATTTTCGGAACGTATTACGCAACATCACAATAAAACACTCTAAAGATGTTGAAGGGAACATTTCGGACCATACATGTGGGTTGTATCATCTATTCATGACGATGAAGAATTGATCAATTGACAGGCAGTAACATATTTATTGCTCCGGCGCAATTCTTGATTAACGGCACCAGGCATGCTCCTTGCTTTTCCATCGGTATCCTATTCATCCTGCGCAACTCCATTCTGGCGGGGAGTGTATAGATGATCTTCACGCCTTACTTGCCACACTTCTTCGTGGCAATTAATTTATGAAAAATTATCCACCATTATCCATTCTCAATACCTTTCTTTTCTTCTGTGTCTGATTTTCTGCGAGCCTTAAGCTGCTTTTAAATTTATCAAATACCTCAAAATTTCTTTCTAAAGAAAATAAATCCATGTGTTCCTTGAAATCGTCTATGAATGAAACATATTACGGATTTACCAGGATGGAGCGAGGAGCAGGGAATCCAAACACATCCGCATAATCTAAGATTATACTGCTCTTGCTTGCAGCACCAAATGGGAATCTTACCGATTATGTTTACCATATGCAATTTTCACAGAAATAAAATCGAGGAGTGCAATTAGACACCTTCAATCATACCTTTACTGTGTGGTGTTTGAAGGCCCTTTTCTCTAATATGCCCTAGTCTTTGATGCCGCAACATGGTCTTCTTTTAAAGGACGGTGTGGTCTTGTCTCCTTCATTTCACTCCTCAGGAAAAATAGAACTGTTACACCCATTAGTGTAAAGTTCTTCCCAACAACTTGTCACCGAGGAGTTCCACAGTGAACTCCCCTCATCAACACCATTGCTCCTCATTTACCATCTTGCGGTGGCTCCTTTTCAAATCAGTTCTACTCATGCGCTCAACTTGCCTTCACAGATGATGAGAATGCGGCTGGATTTTGGAATGTGTAGAACCCCCGGAAGAGTTATAATCCTTCCATCATTGAGCAAAAACTTAACCCTTCCGCGTCCCAATATTTTTGTTCAGCCGGGTCCTTATCTAGAAATTTTATCACCACCATCATATTTTCGCTTATTGAGAACCACTCCTATGAGGAGTCATATGGTATGATGCTGGCCGAGTCAATCAACCATACACCATGGTCTACATGTGTGCCTTGTAGATGCTAGGTAAACATCACCTCCTTCTTAGGTGGAGGGTTTTCACCTCCGTGGAAGAGGTACTATCAGATCCCTTTGGTTTTTCAGCTGGCAACCTTCTTAGACTTGCAATCTTTCTTATAATGCTGTTTACCACACTTCTGACATTTCCTCAAAGATTTCTTGGGGACTTAGATCTACAAGTATTTAGATTTCTCCCGAATTCTTACCGAGGGGTTCTGTCTTGGGTACACCACTCTCTTACAAATAAAGAAAAGCATAAATCTTTGTGACCATCCATGATTTTTCGCCTCATCTCTTCGGATAAAAAGGATAAAACTACATCCTCGTAATACTTCAATCGCTGAATTGAGTGGTACTACCAATTTCTACAGCGAGATTATCCCAAGAGTTTGGCAAGAACATAACAAAGTAATACCTTATCTTCTTACGCAATCGTAATATTAACAGATAAAAGTTGAATTACGGTATTAAGAAGGCATTTAGATGTTTTGTCAGGGAATCTCCATCTTCCATCCCTAAGATGATACAACTTCTTCGGAAAACAACTTGTTAACCGAGGGACTTTGATTGATACAAATTTCCCTAACTTATCCCATAGTTCCTTGGTACGTAGATTCTCCAGAGACATTCAACAACACCGAATCTGCGCCCGGTCGAATAGTATTCCTTGCTCTCTTGTCCAACTTGTCCCAATCTTCATTCAACATACGATGGCGGTGTACTAGTAGTTTATTAATGCTGGTAGGTTGTGTATTATTACTATTAACCTGTGTGCTTGTAAGATGGTGTACTAGTGAAAGAACATTACCGGATCCACGGTGATCCATTGTTCTTTGTCTACAAGAGGTCCTCCATGGAAACTTCAGCAAGCTCAAAGTTTTTTTACTGGATTGAACTTCTCTATCCCCGATTCTAGATGAGCCATTCATAACCCACTACTCGAATATCCTCTGCAAAAGATCCCACTAAACCAGGTTTATCACAAACCAAGATAAACTTGATCTGTAAGACCGAACCAAACCCTGTTATTAAAAATAGTCCCTCTGAGATCAAAGCGTGCTTTCGATACCACATGTAAGTTTTAAACCTATGAGTAAAGCAATGCATATAGATTTAATTAAGCAATACAAAATTAATCAATGGCTCATACTGCAGTACACATAGATTTTTGAGCAGAACCTTTCTTATTTTCATTATATCAATTTCATATTTAGCCATACAATATATAGCCTATTGTTTTAGGTATTCGTGAATGCCAAAACCTAATCCCATAATCGAGTTAATTTACAAATCTGACTAAAAATAGCAAACAGCCCAAAAAAAAATTGAGTTGCGCGTATTGACAATGAAGTTTACGCCTGGGACTAGAGCCGGCCTGCAGCCGAAGCTCTAGGAGTAGAGGATAGATGAGACACAATTTAGCCATTATCGGCCTTACCTACATGCAAAATATAACACATACCAACAAAAGCGTGTGTTTGGTGAAGCTTATATTATGGCTCTAAAGGAATAAGCTCTGTATGATTATTTTAAACCTAAAAACTTAAAAAATTGATTTTGGTCAAACTTCTATATGATTAGGGAATACTTCCATAAAGAAATCTTTTCTGGATTAATATGCTTAAGCTAAGATATAGATGTTAAAGATAAGACATCATGATTATATCCTCATTAAAAAATTATGTGATGATATTATTGTGCATAAGCCTCTTTATGAGACCTCAGCCCCATACAAGGGTGAATCAATGAAGGTGTGTTTCACATTTTATTGAAATGTGGCATTTTCAATTTATTTTTCATATTTTTTTTAAATGGAAACCTTTTAAAATTATATATACAATCTTTCAAACTTTTACAAGAAAGAAGGCAGATTTGTGGGAATTATCCATTTTTTTCTAATGACATATTTTCGAAAGTTATTAATTCCATTAAATGTCAAAAAATATTATATATATTTTTTCCTTGTAATTTAGAAAAAATTAAGAAAATGAATTTCATCCCACATTTCTTTGTTTATATTTTCCATTTCCATTTTTCCATTTTCATTTCATTATTTTTCCATTATTTTTCCATTTCCATTTCCATTTTTTTTTTTTTTTTTTTTTTTTTTTTTTTTTTTTTTTTTTTTTTTTTTTTTTTTTTTTTTTTTTTTCAACAATTTTTTTTTTCTCTCATTTAAGTAAATCTAAGAAATATAAATACAATTTTCAAGAGTAAACATACATGTGTCTCAAATATATTTTTCTAATATTTTGGTTATGTAACTTTTACACTATTTATTTTTCTCTTGAGACTTTTACAATTGTGGGATAAAAATCTATCAAAAAGTTTAGAACAAAATAAATAAAATTTTAATTTAAATGCAAAGTAGAAAAATTACATGTCATTGGATATAAGATTTAATGATGAATCCACTGGAATCAAGTTAACTTCAAGTTTCAAAAAATCCTCCCAAAAGGGTAAGGATTCCTAACTTTTAAGACCTCCCTCCAACATTTATCAAAATTTTGAACTTGATTGACGACTTAAGAGGGGATTTCAAAGACACTCAATAGAGGTCTTTTTGGGTTAAGCTCAAGTGCTTCATAAGTGTGTCAATTCATGAGTAGGAACTAATGAATAAGGCATTGTTGAAGGAAATTGAGTATGGTGTTAATGATGATCTAAATGTCAAATTATAAATTTTGGTTCAATGAAAATATACAAATTTCCAACCATAACGGTTTCTCTTTTAATGGATTAAATTTTGTTTATCCAAGGCTTTCAATAATAACAAAAAAACATAGCAATGATTAATTAAGATGGAGGCTTCGGGCCCGATGTAATTCATTTCTATAAATTGTGTTTTATGAGCGATGGGGCATTCTAAGTTGAGAATGATAGACACAAATGGGTGTATCGTTGCATTGACCTAGGTAGATAGAATTATGATATTAATAGTCTTATCTATTAAGTATAAGAATCTCTCAAATAAGATTAAGAACAAATGCCATAATAAGAATTGACACACCTCTTATAATCCAATATTATATTCAATATTTTGAAATGATTTCCTTAAAAAATGCATTACTGTAATTGATGAATCTTATTATGTACATCAACTAAACTAAATAACATTATGTTGGAAGTTACCCATTTCATTTTAATGATGAGATAGTGGAAAAGAAGGGAAAATAAAAGAAATAGAAATATCATTTTAAAAAGTTTACATATCTAAACCTCAACAAGTGAAAGTTGCTTCATTTGATGGGAATACAAAGCATGTAAGTTGCTTCATTTCAATAAAAGACAAAGCAATTTCCCATTTAAATATAACATCAAATTCTAATATGAAGTGACTTGATTTGTTAGATATCTTTAAACAAGTAGTAAGAGTGTAGCGAGATCTCTATAAAACAAAACAATTTTCCATTTAAATCTAGTGGGATCTTTATAAGACAAAACATTTTTCCATTTAAATATGACATCAAATTCTAATATGAAGTGACTTACTTTGTTAGATATCTTTAGACAAGTAGTAAGATTTTAGTGGGATCTCTATAGGAGAAAGTAATTTCTCATTTAAATATGACATCTAATTCTAATAAGAAGTGACTTAATTTGTTAGTTCTCTTTATATTTTTTTTTTTAATATCAAAATCTTACACGAAGTAAAATACATGTACATAATAGTTTGACTACTTAGATATTTTTTCTTTATAGAATTGATTTCTTTCTCTTTATAAATATTTATCTAAGGAGTCATAATAACTAAATGTGAGTCTAAAAGTAGATCATATTTATTAAAAAAACCAAATTCTTTATTTAAATTTGATGTATATCACTTTAGACTACCACACCTTTCATTGATGAAGAAAGTCTTATATCTATTTCTTTTACTTTAACCCGTGAGAAAATAATGGATTCCCCTATTGGCACTTGTGGGTCTTCATTGACATCATTGTGAGAAAATAATGCATTCCCTATTGGCACTTGTGGGTTCTCATTGACTTCATTTTGATAAAGGTTAGTAACCAAACTTGATTCCTCAAGAAAATTTTAGCTCTTTGGTTTTGATTTCAGTTTCATTTCTAGGAGGATGAGAGAAAAACTGAGCATGTGGGCAAGTAGCTTGTAAGTATCCTAAAAGAAAACATATCCAACACCTCAATGTCCTAAAAACACTAAAGTCAATGTCAACATAATTGCTTATGACATTCTATTAACTTACATAGTGTTAAGATTCACTCACAATTTAGTGAAAAGTTAACAACAGACAATCTTTACTTACTTTTATAAAACAATTATTTTTGCTATAGTGGTTATAGATCTTGATAATATCTTATGGTATTCTTATTATACTTGCCGATAGGCATGGCATATAGTGTTGAGTTAGGTTTGACTTTCTATTTTATGGTCAACCATGAACTTACGCCCGACATCTAAAGTTTTAAAATAATAGGTAATTTTAAATTTTAAAATCTAATTATTAATGGTACATTTGACAAAAACTTTGAAGTTTTATTACTACCTTCACTTCCCCAGTAATAGATTTAATAATTATTTCACTTCCCCAATGTAAATTTAATTTTTGTAACTTGTTTTAAATTATTAAAATTTATGGTCCATTCTGTCTTCGTAGACAAACATAAAGCTTCCAGCTTGCAGAAAACGCGCGAGAAAATATGTAAGTATAAATTATCTCCTCAATTTCGAGAGGGCACGTGAACTGGGTCTTTTGTCCTCGTCTGGGCCAATTTTGTCTTCATAGCATAAAGCTTCCAGCTTGCAGAAAACGCGTGAGAAATCATGTCAGTATTAAATTATTGTAGCGGGCCTTTTGTCCTCGTTTAACCCCATTTTCTTTTCGTAGAAAACGCGTGAGAAAATGTGAGCCTTAAATTATTTCGCATAATTTTACAATAATTTTGACTTTTAAAAAGAAACTTTAACTTCTATGCGTTTTTATGTTTTATTATTTTAAAATTGCTATTATATACCATAAATCCAAATGACTTCAACAGCTATCCTAACATGGTCGATATTGTGTAGTATGATCGAATTCAAAATATTATATAATATTAAAAAACATTGTTGTTTTAGTATTAAATGTCCATGAAGTGAGAACAATTTATTTTATTATTAAATATGATGTTTATTATAAAAGAAAATAGTGTTTATATTTGTATTTTATATTCACATAAATTAGTAAGTAATTAGTTTTTAAATTTATATTATTAATTTTTTTAAAATAAAAGTTATAATACTCATTTTCATTTCTTAATGAAATATAGGATCATTAATATATATATATATATATATATATATATATATATATATATATATATAATCACAAAAATAATCAAATTAATTTAAAAATAAAATTTAAATATAATCTAAAAATAAAAAGAAACTTAAATATAATCCATGAAAATTACAGGAAATGGTCAAATGGTAATTTTGATTATTAGTAAATATAATTAATATATAGTTTTATATATAGGATAGATAGAGTATAATATAGGATCATATCTAGTTTTTTGTATAGGATTAAGGTTAAATCATTAAAAAGTATATGATCAATCATTAGATTAGCTTCAATAATGACCACAATGGATATTGACTTTTTTTTGTGGAGAATGTGCCAGAAGTTGAAACTACCTTTTTGATCTTAGAGTAAGTCTTACAAAAACTTTTAATAGATTAAAATCTTGTAAGACATATGGAAAGAGCCAAAATCTATCCCTTTAAAAGTTAACAAGTGGTTTCATGATTTTTTTAGATAACTACTACTAACCAACCCACATTCATTCATAATGAATGGATAACCGAAATTATCTTCACTATGAATTAACAATTAATTTTACATAATACTAAAGATTAGAAAAACAGAACTATTTGAAAACATTAAAATCAAAATAATTAATATTTTAAAGAACTATATCATAAATCATCACAAAAATATATATATTAATCATTTTATATTCTATTCTGATGAAATCTCTTTCAAACTATACATTAAAAACCTTTAAAACAAAATTTCCTCCAAACATACATTAAAACATTCAAACAAAGAATCTCACCTCAAACACCATGAGAAAAACTTAAAATGTTCATTAGAATTTTTAGTTAAAAACAAAGTATTCAATTTAAATTTCTTCTCAAACGCCACATTAAAATCCTTAAAAAAATATATATTCACCATTTAAAGAAACCTTAAAAAATATTCAATGTAATTTAAATAATATATGATTCAAATTTATAAAACCAAAAACCTTCACATCAAAAATATTCCAATTTGAATACTATACGATTCAAATTTAAAAAACCCTAAACCTTAAATCTGAACAGCATACGAATCAAATTTAAAAAGCCCAAAAACCTTAAATCTGAAGAGTATATGATTCAAAATTCAAATAGCAAAAACTAAAATAGCATTTACTGCAACTTATACCATGGTCGGTCCTCTGGCTGTTGCTGCAGTGTGAACGTTCGGATTCCACTCTAGCTCTTCCATCAGTACACTACATTTCCCCGCTGTGTAAACTTCTGTGAGCAACTCCCTTTCCTGTAAATCTCGTGCCCATTTCATGCAGTTGTCCACTAATGCGCCCCCCACTTTCTGTATGCAAGCACCAATAACGTCTGCTAATACGCTCTGTAACTCTTCTATCAGTTGCATAAAATTACCTGATCTACAATCTATGCTCTTGCACAATTTGCTAATAACTTGGATGATAACTTGGATGATAAAATTACCTGATCTACAATCTATGCTCTTGCACGTATTCTGCAGGAGTTTTTTCATGATTTGCTAATAACTTGGATGATAACTTATTGTAGAAGATAAGCTCGGAGAGGAACCAACATCCTTTACTGAAGAACACCACAAGAAACTGCATCCAAACCACGCATTGCAGCAATATCCCTGGTAAGCACAGTTCCATTCCCTCAGTGGCGAGCATTTTACTTACTCTCTTATCAACTTTCCGCTTTCGTGATTTTTCGTGGGCAGCTTCTTTCAGCTCAAGGATGTGCCTCGTCCAGAAGTCTTCTACCAAGAAAGAGCTACGCCAGGTCCCCTCTTTCTGCCTTCGCCATCTTCCATAGTAAGCTACAGAGGTAAACCATCTAAAACCGATGATTTCCCATCCTATTATGATGAATACTGCTTCCAGGATAGTTGTGATGAATTTTAACCAAGAACCGGCAAAGTCAAATAGGATTACGATTGGGCCCTGGACAAGCCATCCAATGATTGAACTTAAAATGCAAATTGTGATTACCAGTGCAGCTGATGCGGCTAAAACTGATCTGGCTATGAAGTATTCAGGACAACATGCGTGGGCGATGATCCATGATTTGAGTACTTGATGTTCTACTGTCAGCCATGAATATTCTGCACCATTTGATTGCACTGCTAGAATTTTGGGAATTTTTTGACTGATTATAGTCCTGATGCTTTTATTGGCAATAATAGCAGAACTGAGAAGAGCAATCAACCATACTAGCGATAGCGATATTATCACACCAGATACAATGAACGAACCCTGGGTGACCTTCTTGGCATGTGGCCAGAAATAGAAGTAATTTTCAAGCAGAGTTAACCCAGAGCCAGCCAAACGTCGATGTACGCTGAACAACTCCGATGAAATGTGGATGAAGATACTCAATCCCAGGGCGGCTAGGTTACCCCATGAATCTTCCGATCCAGGACGAGCCATTCCGGGAAGCAGATAGGCTACTAAGACACACAACATTACTCTACTGCTATGTATCATTATCAAGTTATTCTTAACAACCTCACCGTTCAATGGCTGTGGACTATCCAAGATTTGTATGAGTATTGTACTCTGGCCATTCAACAAATTCAAAACTTGGATGGTGAGCGCTGAGAGGACAAGAGCATCCCCAGGAATCCAATATGCACGCTTCTTTAATGCTTTAAAAGTGTCCATTCCGATCAGAGCAATGAATACGATCACTCCCACTAGATGCTCCACTAACGCAGCAAATTCAGCAGGGGTGAGTGGCGCAGCTTTCAGCGCGCCCTGGTCTGCCATGATTTAGAACAAAACACAAGAATCGCTGAGACGAAGATGAAAATTCATCAATGACTCCAATACATCATATACATCGGTGATTTGGGTGGATGCCCAAAGCCATGCCCAGGGAATTTGTAGACTGGATAGCAACATAGGATCCTCTCTCAGGTCTGCTTTATTTGTTAGATATACGATAAAAGATTTCTTGTAAGGTAGGTAATCCTGAAATTCTTATGAAAATTAGTGCTTTAGTAAATAACATCTTTATTATACCTGTTTATAGGCATGGTATATAGTGTTGGGTTAGGTTTGACTTTTTACCCACAATAATTCGGTTGATCATAAAATATACACACCTTTATCTAAAGTTTTAAAAATAATGATTAATTTTAAATTTTAAATATCATTTTATCTGATATCTTATTGGTCAAAAACTTTGAAGTCTCTTATTGCTGCCTTCACTTTCCCCAATGTTATTGTAATAAATATCTATGTCATCTAGTCATTTCATGCCTATTCTTTCTCTCCCTATCTCCTTAAACTCATTATTATATTCGGGGTATATGCTACCTAGTAGCCTTGTTCTCTAAGGATTTCTTGCATGCTTTCTTAAATAACATCCCATCAGTCTTGTATATACATCCATAGGCATGGTATATATAGTGTTGAGTTAGGTTTGACTTTCTAATGGTTCATGGTTGACCATAAATATACACTCCTTTATCTAAAGTTTAAAAAATAACGATCTAATTTTGGTGCAAATTTCATTTATCTAAAATCTTATTGGCCAAAAAACTTTGAAATCTTGTGCCTCCTTTTCACTTCCCCAATGTAAATTTAATAAATATTTCTGCCATCTAGTCATTTTATGCCTACTCCTCTTCCTATCTCCTTAAACAATACTTTCATTATTATATTAGGTAGGTATATGCTACCTAGTAGCTTTGTTTCTATTTTAATTCATTCTTTGAAAAGTTTACAACAAACAATCTTGATACTTTTGTAAAACAATTATTTTACTATAATGGTTATAGATATTGATAATAGGTTATGGTATTGTTATTCCTATTTTAACTCAATGTCTTTTAAGCATTTAGAGAAATTAAATCTTAATCAAATTTATGGAAGTCCAAACAATTAAAAATTGCAATTTTTTCCCGAAGATCTCCCCAAACAATTTTTAAATGAAAAAATAAAATCATTTTAAAACCATTGATTTTCTAGTATTTATATAATTCACAATTCTATATATTATATTTGTAAAGTTACTGTTTCAGTGTACACATAACCCCTTTTTAACTCTTTCCTGTTTACTTGGTTTCAATCTTTCAACCTGTCATCCGATAAGCACTGACAGGGACTTGAAAAGAGTACCTTTTAGTGAATTCAAGTTCTGTAATCGCAAAACTTTTAAAAAATAACTTGAATGTGAGTCCACTTCATTTTCATAAGTACTCTCCCTATATAAAGAGGGAGTCGGTTGCCGTCCGTGAAATGGTGATTCATGTCCTGCAGTTGGTGGATTTCTCACTTGTTTTCCGTGGAAATGTCCTCATTCATGTTGTTGTCCCGAATGGAAAGTGTTAATCTCCCGAGTCCCGCAGTTTGTGGATTTCTGACTTCTTGTCCTGCAGTTCGTGGTGAACTTCTGACTGTGCATGCATCATTCACGAATCACAACAGCTTTTTGAAAATGCATCATTCAGGAGAAGTCGTTTAGTTCCACAGTATACTGCAGTAGAATTGAAACGTCCGCCATGTTGCTGGGAAATTATTAATACGAGTACAAATTTAAAATGTGGTGGATATGTACAAGTACAAATTTAAAATACTGTGGATAAAATGTGGTCACACACCAGAGTACATATTTTTAATTAATTAAAATTTGTAATTTTTGATTTTTTATTAGTGTAATTTTGACTTTCTGATTGAATGTTGGACAAAATTGAGGAGAAAAACGTTAGTAATACAAAGTTTCAAAAAGTTGAATGTTTAAACTGCTTGGTATATATTTGTATAAATTTCAAAATTTTGGGAGCATGTAAACTAATATGAAACAGGTGAAAGCAGTGGACCAGAGAATTGGATGGAAGTTGCAGATAAGGCATTCAGCACTTTATCTAAATATTTATTTTCTCAATTTTCTGTTGCATAGCAATATTTCCTTATTTTATTAAATACACATAATATATGTAAATAAAGATAACGTATATTTGATATTTTGTTTAAAGAGCTTTCTCAACTTGGCAATGACAATATATCTTCAGGAAATGAATTTGAATGACTTCAATCTAATTGTTTTCTATGACATTGAGTTCATATTCAAATTCATTTTGACACTATTTTGACTACTTAAATGTTTTTGGATTGTGGTTTCTTATAATCCAGCAAGTAAGAATATACTAGCAAACCAAAAAACAACACTTATGAAGGAAAATTACCATAATTTCCATATCTATAATCTAAAAGAATATATATTTGATAGTTTTTTAATTTTTGCAGCTTTCCCAGCTTGAAAATTACAATGTGTATAAAGAAGGTTGGAAACAATTTTCTATCTATCTGCTTTCTACGAGATTAAGCTTGTATTCAATGATTTTGTTACACTAATATCCACCGAACTAATCATAAAAATAAAAATGGAGATCAGCAAATGTGTGACTTCCCATTTAGTCACCATGTATGATATTATTGTTAATATCATTTCGTTTCTCTGGAGCTTTTCAAGCAGAATAAAAAGGTGACTATGATTGACTGATGTCATTCAAGGCTTCAGCTGATTCAAACAACATTGTTTTTGGAAACCAGTAAATCATGTATAAGAAAATGAGTTGGTGTTTTATATTTAAACACTAGAATTATTGAGCTTGTATTGTAATTTTTGAATTCATAAAGTTTTTAGTCAATTAGATTTAGTTTTAGTGGTTGGAAGGAATATTGTTATTTTTTCTGATCAAATTTAATTTATTGAAGAAAAAAATTATACTACATAAATAAATTAATTTTTTTGAAATAAATAATTTTTTATGGGAATTAAGATTTTTTTTCATGAAAATATACCAATAAGAAATCACTTCACAGTTTAAAAAAATCCATAAATAGTTGATAAAAATGCCTTCGCTGTTTCACCAAAAGTGATATTTAGTGAATTCCTGCAACGCTTAAAATGAGATGCAATCAAAAACTTCAACCTTAAAATGTAAGGTAATAATTTTTTTAACCTTTTTCCTGTGCTGACATTGGGTCAGTGAAATTCCAAACCCGTGTGCGGATAAGCGATGGCCAAGCCTGGAAAGTCGCAATTGAGAAGTTACTGTAAAATTATTATTACAATTGCGGCGATCATATCCCTTTATAGTGTATCTGTTCTTTATAACCTCAAACCACAACATTCCGCAGAATAATGTGCAGCTGTGTTTCTCTGTTCTGAGGAACATTCTATATTGACCGACGGTTGTTCAACTCTGCATATCTTTGGAAATCAAGTATTTGTATTTCTCATAATAAAGCTTCCGTTCATAAACAATTGCAGTCACAGGTTTATCTATCTTTTATAGGAGTTGATTTTGGGTGGGTATTTGATGATTAGCAATATCGTAGTCACTGACGCTTTGCCCCTCACCGAGTCCATTTGTAAATTCATCTTCCCTGCTACTGGACTTTGCTGAGCTACTTACATTGTTGCCCTACAGCATGGTGGATAGCAACGTTGTCGTAATTATTGCTAAAAGCCATGCTCCAATTGGCAGAATTATTGGTTTACTTTAATGATGGAGGAATTTTGTGGTTATTGATGTCTTTCAGAAAACGGATACACCGCTTCTGCAAAGACGAGTATTTTTTGGGCTTGCAGGAACGTGGTTGATGAGGCTGTTTGTTAAATGCGTGAAACGGCCTCATCTACACGTTCCTGCAAGCCCAAAAAATACTCATCTTTACGAAAGAGTAACATCCGTTACGAATGAGACCAATAACCCTAAAATTCCTCCATTATTAAGCTACACCAATAATTCTGCCAATTGGAGCGTAACTCTCAACAATCAACGATAAGCTTGCTATCAATATAACAGAAAACAAGAAGGCGAACAGATGAATGTTTATTCTCTGATTTATGCGCGACGGTTCCCGTAAAACCAAAGGGTGATATTTTTGGATAACAGTTTTATTTTCCTCATGTGAAATCTTGCTCGAGTCTCTGGTTAATGAAACCTGGTGATTTGCCTGAGGTAGAATGCAGCCAGAGCTACCTAAGTGATTTGCAGAAGGCGATGCAACGATGGAGCAAACAAATCGAGAATTAGAAGCGCTATCACGTCGAAAATCATAATCTCTGTGCATCATCAGTTCCCTAGTCTAATTTATTTTCATTAATGTAATGGAAGGACAGGTCAGGTAGCATGTTACAGTTATTTTGTTTCAGGATATAGCGATATTGTTTCAGTGAATATAATCATATAGTGTTTCAATGGACATCATGACATATTATGTTATTTTTAATATTTTTATATCTCCTTATCTTTATTATTTCTGTTCTCTTGTCTTTATTTTTTTTCCGTTGGTTGTGAGTGTTTTGATGTTTTTTTTGGTTTATTGTGACGGTCTAATATGGTCATGTTTTTATACAACAATGAAAAAAAATCACATCTTTTATGAAATATAAATTGACATAACTTTTGAAAAATTATATAAAATACGAAAAATCAGAGAAAACTTTTATCATTGTAAATCAAATCTATTCATCTACATCTCAAGAGTTTTATGAAACTAGGCTTATCTATCCCACCCTTTTGTACCAGTCAGCAGTCCCTTATATCTTACTTCGTCAACGGATTATGCACAACTTTTAAGAATGTTATCATTTTACGGCATTAAGTGAAAAAAAGACTCGGGAATTATTAATTGATTCAAAATAGTTTTAAATGCAATAATGTCTCTTTGGATATACAGCTTGAGTGGGTCTAATGGTTAAGAATATGTGTTTCTCTTAATATGTCACGGAGGTTCAAATCCAATTGGGTAATTGTTTAGGAGTATATATACTTTATTGAACTTTACCAATCAATTCGCTGGGTGGTACCTTAATGAAAAAGATCACATTCATATTTAGATAGAAGTACAGAAAGATTACATAGAAACCGATAAGAATTAAAAGTTAAAATTGGTTGTTTTCTTTTATTTTGGAAAAAAATATATATGAAAAAATTATATTTGATAAAAAAATTAATGTTTAAAAGCGAAACTATGTTTGAATAGAAGGAGTATAATAGGTGTCTATTCTATTTCCAAAAAGAGATATTGTTATCAAACTTTACTCAAACTAATAATATAAGAACATTTTACACAAACTAAGAATATAAGAGCATTGACCAAAAATATAGGTTATGAAAAGATCACATTAATATTTAGATAGAAGTGCAGAATGATTACATAATAACCAATAAAATAAAAATTTAGTTGTGTTCTTTTATTTTTGGAGAAAAATTAAGGAAAATTATATTCCATAAAAAATATACATGTTTAAAAAAAAAACTGTGTTTGGATAGAGGAGCTATGTGAGTGTCCATTCTATTTTCAAAAAAGAAATACTATCATTAAACTTTACACAAACTAAGAACATAAGATCATTTTACACAAACTAAGAACATAAGATCATTGATAAAAAGATGATATGTCATCAAATCCAAACATAAACTTCAAAGAGAAACAAGATTATGGGTACGAATCTCTCATGTTGAAGAGTACCACCTTCTATGAGTTCTTCTTCTACCAAAGTCCCCTCATGAGAGAGAAGAGTACCACCTTCTATGAGTTCTTCTTCTACCAAAGTCCCTTCATGAAAGAGAAGAGCTTGTTATTGTTTAGACAAGCTATTAGCTAAGACATTAATTTCTCTTCAGACGTGGGAAAAATATATCCATTCAAATTTCCTTTTTAGTTCTTTGCATTCTCTTTTTATAGGCTTCGGGTCTAAATTATCCACTTGGCCCATCACATGTAATATTCAACATCCTAGATTATTGGCTTTTGAAAGGAGGGCCCACAATGCCACAAATTATGCCTTGTTATCGGTTTCCCTTCCCACAAATTATGCCTTGTTATCGGTTTCCCTTCCCACTACATACTCCGCTTGCTAGCAATGTGATTGACTATGAAAAGAAACCACTCTAGCCCTTCCCATCACCAAATGGACATGATTAGAACCATAAAAAAAAGCGTCATGGAGTCCACAAATAAAAAATCAAATGCATAATGATTTTATTTTCTTTTGTTTTGGCATTTCTTAAAAATCCATGAATGAATTTTTGACCACCTATGCAACCACATTGACATGTATAATGTAGTCCTTAAAATTAGCTCTATTACAAGGCCACCATATATTGTAAATAAGGTGGACAAGAAGATTTAAACTCATGTACTCAAAAGTTGCTCTATTACAAGCCCACCACATATTGTAAATAACATGGAATCGAAGATTTAAACTCATCACACGGAACATTCTTCAACCATTCCAGTAATCTTGCCTCGAGAGAGGTACTATCCCATGGCATATCCAGGTTCGAGCTTGAGGATATCGCATACCACACCTCCTTTAAAAAAGGGCATACAACAAAACATGGTGAAACAATTCTTCATTGGATTACATAGTGCACATCTATTCAACCCAAACCATTATCTTTTTAAACCATTGTCCCAACACAACAATTTGTTCGATAGCGCTAACCAAACTATGATAATGTCCTTCAAAAGACTTCACATCTCCCATTGCAACACCCACCACCATGTTTCCTCCTTGTGTCTTTTTTTGTCCATGCATGCTTCATAGCCAAGCTTTGTAGTATATTCTCCATTCCCGAGTTTTCTTGATCACACAAATTTATCTTCCTCTTCTGATAATTTAATTGTACCTAACACTAAAAGCTTAATATACCCACCACCATGTTTCCTCCTTGTGTGTTTTTTCGTCCATGCATGCTTCCTAACCAAGCTTTGTAGTATATTCTCCATTCCCTAGTTTTCTTGACCACACAAATGTATCTTCCTCTTCTGATAATTTAATTGTACCTAACACTAAAAGCTTAATATACGCACCACCATGTTTCCTCCTTTTGTCTTTTTTCGTCCATGCATGCTTCATAACCAAGCTTTGTAATATATTCTCCATTCTGTGATTTTCTTGACCACAAAAATTTATCTTCCTCTTCTATTAATTTAATTGTACCTAACACTAAAAAACTTAATATAGCTCATCTACTCTCTTCTACTAAGGGCCCTCCAAGTGTAAATCAACATATATATTCCATCCTTGGATCCATAAAGCATTATCTTCTAGCTCATTAATCTCAATATGAGCTATAGAAATGATGTTCTCTATATGAGCCAAATGCTTCCTTCGATATCTGGGTTGTAAGAGTACAAGACTCTCAAATTTAATTCCATGCGTGTTGCTTTTATAATACAGAATCAAAAGAGTTTTCAAAGTTCTCAACTCATTCGATGTCCCATCCCCAAACAACAATATATCATCGACAAATAAAAGGTCCTTTTAAGACTCCTCTCCGTCTGGCATCCTTCATGATCAACCTAAGTCGCCAAAAAATAAAAAGGGATAGAATCCTTTTCTAAGACCTCTATTCGCCCTAAAGAAACCAGAGGGAGAGCTATCAAGTATCATGGAAATTGAATCAAAACACCCCATGATCCAAACAATAGTTTGTAAATTCATTCCCAACTGCCACAACATTAGCCTCATGTAGCTCCATTTCACCTTATCGTAAGCTTTTGCCAGATCTATTTTTACAACAAAAGCTAACAACTTTGAGGCATTTATGGTATATAAACCTTCGTGAGCAATATTGAAAATATGATGAATTTGTGAACTGGTCTTTCGAGATAATACCCAATAGTATGCCCTTCAAATGGTTAGAAATAATTTTAGAAATCAGCTTATAAATCGAATTGCAAAGATAAATCGGTCTAAAGTATTCAAAATAGGTTGTGTCTTGATTTTTGGGAATAAGCGCTATAAAAGTAGTGTTTAGTGCTCCCAATACTTTTCGCCATATCATCGATTCTTGAACCACTTTAACTAGATCCTCCTTCATCCAGTCGTAAAATCCCCAAAGCAGATTCCATTGAAAGGCCATCTGGTATTGGATTTTTCACTTTCTTAAAAGAAGACAGATTCCATTGAAAGGCCATCTGGTATTGGACTTTTCACTTTCTTTAAAGAAGACAGAGTTGAAAGAACCTCCTCACAAGTAATTAAGATCTTTATTGATGTCATCATCTATTAGCTTCGGCACCAAATGCAGGATTTGCATAATTTGACCGATATTATAAGTCTTAGGCTCTGAAAAAAATGCCTGGAAGTGTTATTTCCATGCTTCATCTTTCTCCACAAAATACTTCACCACCCTTCCTTCCCCATTCATAATCTCCCATATTGTATTGGTTTTCTTGGCAAAGGTGTGAATTTTTTTTGTGTTATTATCACTTTCAAGAATTGAGGTTGCTAGGCTCTTAGTCTCCATTTTACTTCCTCCTTTTCAAGAAATGATATTCCTTTTATTCTAGTTCTTTTAAAACATTTTGATCTTCTCAAAAAATGTTGTGCATATTTCATTCATAGAGCATTCTTATTCCTACCAACTCCTTCATAATGTCTTTCACCTTTTGAAGGTTATCTACCACCTGCTTCATTGGTGAGTCCCCACAATATAGATCCACATGCTTACATGTCGAGAAATCCAACCTCTTGAAATCCTCTTCCAATAACCATAAGTGATTGAACTTCAAAGGAGAGGGAGGCTTTTTTTATCCTCTTTGGCCAACTTCAACAAAATTGGAAGGTGAGCCAACATCGCATCTGAACCAGCCCACGATTTAATAAAGAATTTTCCTCCTAAAATATGTCTTAAAAGAAAGAAACTGTCAAGACATTTAGAAAATCCTTCATATCCTTGTCTTCCATTTCTCCAAGTTGGAACAAGCTTGATCAATTCCATATCTCCCAAATGACTATTCTAAAAAAGGTGAACAAAGAAGTCACTTAACACATATTGTCTTGCATGATCCCCAAACTTCCCTAAGGGAAATAGTCAAATTGAATTTTCCTCCTATATAGCAAGTTGAACCCTTCCATCTCTAACCCTTTCAATATTTTCGAGTAAGATTTTCGGTCCCCATAGGGGCCCATAAATATTTACAATTTTTAAACAATTACCTAAATCCTTTGCTACTAGTTCTACCTTCATACCATATTGAAACCGTAACACCCCATTTTGAAATCCACGATTTATCGCAATCAATCATAGAAATAATGATTGCCATGCAAAACATAAACGTGTAGATACATTTTTTTTTTTTTTGTGTGCGGAGGAATCCAGCAACTAGTTGGAGCGTGCTGCGTGGTACTGCGGTGGCCATTGGTGTTATCCTTAAGCTACCCCTATAACCTCGAGGTGTGCCCAAGATGCCTGCAGCGGCACACAAGGTATCCAACCGCTACCCCTATAACCTCCAGGTGTGCCCACGATGCCCCTTACGCGGCACACAAGGTAAGTCGAGGGGAATTGAACTCGAAACCTCATGGAACTTCATTTTCACGACACTTGCCAATTGAGCTGCCCCCCCGGGGGCAACATTGTAGATGTATTATTATGTAATGTAAAAGGGAGAAAAATGAATCATGGGTGAATTATGTAATGTAAAAGTAGTGGCCATGATACCACTAGAGGAAAGAGTAAGGGAGCATGAAAAGTGGGGGGGTCTTATGATAAAGAGAACCCAAGCCTCTTTGTTGAATTAATTATTTGTTGAAATAATAAGTTATTTCGTTTTCCTAATATAAAAGAAAATCATTTAATAGAGAGCATTGGTAGTTGGAAAACTAACCACTCTCAATGAATGGAATAATGGAAGACTGCGCTAGGACACGAAAAATTGTCAACCAGAGGTACAACAAAATAACCATTTTCAATCCCGAGATTTACCCCATGGATTTCCTTCTCACAGAAGGAAGGTAGAGAAGAAACACATGGGTGTCTCCTAAGAAAGACAATTTTGATTGGGGGGCAAGGTAGGGGAAGAGAATGCATAGAAAAGGGAGAGAACCCATGTATGGAAGAGACACGAGTTTCAAAATTGATCGTTACACGAGTTTTCTAAGGAATCCAAAACCTGACCTAAGAAGAGAGCACCACGAGCTTGGTGTAGGAAGGGTACTTGAGAAACCTAGTGGAGGCCTTGGGTATGGTGGGTGGAAGGATTGAAAAATAATTATCGTGTGAAGGAGAGTGGAATTCACTATCCAAACTGCTTTGAGAATATAAGATTTTTCCTTGTGGTATCATGACTTGGGATAGGGGTGGCTAGAATGCAAAGAGATTAAGGATATGAGCCTATGGTTGGGTGGAAAGGTATAGACCATCAGTCAATTGTCTTAGGAAATTGTTTATATACAGATAAGTCTCATGTTTACTCTCTTTTATGTTGTAAATTATATAGACATGTTTTGTTTGTATAAGCCTCTCTTGTGTTTTAATGAGTTTATAAGGATATGTGTATCAATTTAAATTGTATGAAAATGTATGGCTCACTGAGTAAATCAAAAAAGAATAATATGAATACCTGGAGAGTACTCTTTGTGTGCTTGGTATTCTCTTACCGATTTCATCACTTTGAGTTTTGGAATGGACAAAAATGAATTGTGTGCTCTATGTCATGTACTTGTTATATCTTAGTGAACAACATGAAATCATGTGAGAGATGCCTGAGAATTATTATTGAGGAGGGTTATAGCACGTTCAAATTCTCGGTTTGTGCCCTCGGGGAATATTGTAATAAACTTGGATTCATGTTTCCCTACTTGTAGTGTCCCCAAGGCCGAGCCCCATTGTAAACGAAGTTCAGAAAGGAATTGTGATTATGTTTTATAGGCTGGTGAGCCAAGTTCTTATAAGATAGAGACTTATGTGTTTGTTAGGCCAGGGAGCCTAAGTGTTGAAGGCCAGGAGCTTGCTGTTGTACTTGTATGTATGCAGAACATTTAATAAAATATAAACACCGCCAGGTGCAGACCGACCACGATGAATGAGTGAAGGGGGACTGAGCATCCACAGAGTGGGCAAGGAATTAGGGGCTGGAAGGTGGGAAAGGGGCTAGGTGTTGAGCCTAGGGGCTAAGCCTAGGGGGCTTAAGCCCGGGAATAATATTTTAATATTATTCCAAAAAGACATGTGCATTTTGTGTTTTATCCTAAGTTTTGGCAAGGGAGGACGTACAAGGGTGATGCGTGTTGGTCGAATGCATGCAGTTCCATGGGTGACAAGTGTCAACCCTGACGCATGCGAATAAACAACCAGGGTGAGCCATGAAAAAGGCTCCTCCTCCTCCTCCTCCTCCTCCTCGATTCGACCCTCGTACTGCCAGAAGGTGAACTGGTCTAACTCCTGTAGAGAAACCCTTGTGCATCCTCTGAACCAAAAAGGCATGTATCTGTGTTTGTTCTCGGATAGTTGGTACATCCCCTGTCTGAACAGTTCGAACCTGCGTTGACCCCTGTGTGGATTGTTTGTCACGCATCCCCGACAACCAGAGCGTGAGTCTATCCTGTGTTGGTGGATTCGGAAATAAGAAGTGACCTACCATTGTTGAACCTGTTGGAAAGCCCGTGTCTGTTTTCCCCGTGGGTTGTTGTGACCACGTAGTGCTGGACTGTGTGGGGTCTTGTTAGCCAGTGGTACAACGCTCTCTCCAGGTGAGAGGTGATTGAGGTTGGTAGAACAGGTTGTTGGCCTATGAGCGATTCTCTCTAGGTGAGAGAGTGCGCGGACGAAGGAGAGGACTCCTGGAAGGAACCCTGTAGCTGCCATAGAGCCCGGAGACTTCTGGTCCGGCCTGTTCCTGTAACCCAAGGCAAGGGAGATTAGCAGCCGAAGGACTGTCGAGGTGACAGAGAAGGTGTATTCTCCTGGGGTGGAACAGGCATGTGGGGAATGAGGGTCTGTGGGCAGTGAGCGTGGGAGGTTCCTGGGAGATAATTCTTTCCTTATGGTTGTGTGTTGTTTTCCTTGTAACCTCAGCTAGCCTAGTATTCCTTGTCTTGGGGTGGAGATTAGTCCCTGCTCGGGGGTGACCCATTGCGGAGCTGATGAGCAGTGTGCTCTAAGGATGGGAGGTTTATGGAAGGCCCGCACTTGGTTGGTGGAATCTACCATTGATAAAGATAAGTATCTGATTATGCTTTAATCATGTTTTGCATGACTGTGCTGCTTATGTATCATGTTTTCTGCTGTGTATACGAATTAATATGAAAAGCTAATTGCTTGTTGATTATGGCAGTAATTCATATGAATACTTTGTGTTGAATGTGTTTATTGTTTAAATGCATGTGGGTTAAATAACATTTGTATGAGTTATGTACAAAGTGGTGTTATAGTCTTCTTTTAAGAGCGATTAAA
>SNQJ01S0018817.1:118185-136877 GCA_010110895.2 Picea sitchensis | reverse complement strand
AGCAAACCCTAGGCTAGATAGCCAAACAAAGGGTAGCGCACCTTTCTCCAAGGATAGCGCACCAAACAAGAGCTGATCAGATAGTCCAAACCATAACCGAGAGATAGTCCAAGCCAAAACGTAATCTGCTAGCTGCAGCAGCTACAACGGCAGCTTCTCCTCCAAACTTGCGCACAAACTGGCTAACTGCAGTGCGCACAAGTGAGCTCTGCAATTCTGAGAAAGCCTGCCAGAATGAAGACTGACCTCCTGTATTTATACTAATTCTGGCTAACTGCCTAGGCCGACTTCTCATTCTGGGTGCCTATTTACTTAGTATATGATATTTCTTCTGGCCGACTTCTTCTCTTGGAGGTTAATAACCTAATACAAATTATCCTCTTGAGTCGACTTGTCTTCTAGGGTTATTAGCCAACTCATTAGGGTTTCTTCTTACTTCCCAGAATATTCTATTCTCGTTAGGTTTACACGTGGAGGTAAATACCTCCCGCAGCTACCATAATATCAACATCAAGATCCCCCCTTGGAAAGTTCAGAGTGGGTTCACATCGACTCTAGGTCAAAATATATCTTCATCTTCCTCACCCCTACAAGATGTGTCAACTTTGCCACCTATAGGACATAGATTTGGAAGATCACCTCATCTTTAGATGCCCCATTTATGATGAGATCCGGGCGAGGTTCTATTGCCTTCACCATGATTCAGATGGGACCATCTCTACATTTTTCCAGTACCCAAATAAAAGGTATCTAGCTCTTTTTATAAAGGAGGTTCTCAGTTTTAGATTGCAGACCCTTTGTGGCCCTCCCCATCTCAACTCTTTCAAGATGATCACTTTGGGATTTTGGATGTGAGCTCCTTAAAAGTCTCTCAAATAGATGCCCCAACATGGGGGAGGGGATTGGAAGGAGAATTGGGTCCTCACCAATTTGATGAGATCCGGGCGAGGTTCTATTGCCTTCACCATGATTCAGATGGGACCATCTCTACATTTTTCCAGTACCCATATAAAAGGTATCTAGCTCTTTTTATAAAGGAGGTTCTCAGTTTTAGATTGCAGACCCTTCGTGGCCCTCCCCATCTCAACTCTTTCAAGATGATCACTTCCTTCTTTCCTCTTATCTAGCCAACTCAGGGTCGGAAATGAAAACTATAGACTCAAACTTCTCCAACTATCAAATTGGTGAGGACCCAAGCCTCCTTCCAATCCCCTCCCCCATGTTGGGGCATCTATTTGAGAGACTTTCAAGGAGCTCACATCCAAAATCCCAAGTCGAACAGAAAGTCACTAATTTAGAGTTTCTCTCCCCCCCCAACCAACCTTGAGTGGTAAGAGGGGGGATTCTTCACATTGATGCACACCTCAGGCTCTCAACCAGAATTGTGCTGCAAGGCCCCCTCAATCCCAATTATTCTCCAAACGAGACCTTATCAGATAGTGTATTAGGGATTTCACAGTGATTGAAGACTCAGAGGAGGAGACTTCCCTCCCTTCTCTTCCAACCTCAGCCTCCATCTCCACCTGACATTCTCTCCTAGTTGGTGTTTTCACTATTGTATTCCTTTCATTTCTATTCTTTTCACATTAGATCTTATATCTTTGCTTAATGTTGCTGGATTAGATCTATGAGATGCTACGACACTCCCACTTTGTCCCATTGACCTACTTTTGTGGTCATTTGTTGGACATAAATAAACTTATCTTATCTTGCCTTTTCCTCCAAACTGTCGTCTTTCAATTAAAATTAATTTAATCTTTGAGCAATTTTGGAGGGGTTTGAATTTATAAAATAGTTTTAGTAACAAATAATAGAGAAACTTATCTCAAATACATTATTTTTAATTTATAATTTTGATGGGCCATGGAGATAGACCTGCGGCCTGCTATCCACTATGAGTGTTAAGGGGTTCCCAATGTCCCCGTCGTGAAGAACATCCCAAGAGTACCTACTTTTAGAAGGGGATATCCCCAAAAGTGCCCAAATCGTCCCCTACAAAAGGAGATGACTAGGGATGTTTTCACCTGATCCTATTGTCCCAAGCACACAAGGGACTTGAGGGCACATCCCCCAACACCAAGGACATATCCCTGTATAACACCAGGACAAAGTCAAGGACTTTGTAACAGGTTATTCAAATATAGTTTTAAGAGTACTAGAATATTATACCTTTTTGTTGTCTGGGGACATCTTATTCGTGTACAACTAATTGGTTTGTCATAATAGAGTTCCAAAGACTTTTGCAAGCAAAAGAATTCATTAATATGATTACGTATTTAACCAAATAAAAGATAAGATTCCATCATCTTTAAGTTCCCCAATTTTATATGTTATAAAAGATGAGAATGGTTTCACTCACACTTCTCATAAAAAATGAAAGAATTACAAAAGGCTTATTATTTTACTTGTATCCATATTGAAGGTCTACAATTAGTATTGCTCCCCTACTACCTTCTACATTGTGTGTAACATTAACATCAGGGCAATATTGTGAATTCTGATAATCAACGCCCAAAACTGACCAATTACCACCATAAATAATTATGTTATAAAATAATATTCAGTATTTGGTTCAGCAAGAAAATGAAAACAAGAAACTAATTATTTAAGATGAACTGCCCAAAAACTTCAAAGTAGTGAACCATAAAATAGTAGGCCTCAGAAAAGGGTAGGATGTGGATAGAGATGAGCAAAGATATAATATGGGGAAGGGCACACCTCATCTCCTGCCTTTAAGTTTGTAAGACCCCATGAATATGCAACTAGATTGATTGCTTCAGTTGCATTACGTGTGAAGACAATTTCCCTGGAGCCTCCTGCATTGATAAAATCTGCTACCTTCTTTCTAGCTAGTTCATATTCATCAGTTGCCTTTGCACTGAGATAAACAATGCAAATAATCAGAAAAACTGTAAAGCCTGAAGACATTGTAAGTGTATAAAAGACATGTTAAATATGATATCTGCAACATGCAAAAACAAAACAACCAAATTTGGCAACAAGTGAGAAAACATGACCTAGATGATCTTTTGAAATTAAGACATCAAATGCATGTAAACTACAAAAATACTTTTCTCATATTTTAAAGGCTCAAGGAAAAACAGGGAAAACAACCAGTAGACATTTTGAACTCCTTACAAAACAAAAATTTAAATATGGAGAACTGACCAATGATTGCCAAGGGCACAAACTAACGAAGAAAAGTTCTCAATCCCAAACATAGCTATCTATTAGAAAGCAACAAAAAGCATGGAAAAGAGAATGTACCCCAATCAAATTCCTTTCTAGGCAAGAAACAAAGTGTGGTGATCAATATCCCTCAAGATCCTGTACGCATCCTCTAAAGAAATGAGATAATAGATCAAGCATCCCTTTATAACCAAAAATCACTGTTACAGTTAAAATGCAGGTCGGCAGCCTCAAAAACATCATAACGATGTTGACTTAGATGAGGAGAACTTATATATAATACAAAAGAAATGGTCTTGGTAAAGAGGCAAATAATGAGGCAAAATTTTAGGGCCTCATTTGGGGTCTGATAGTTTGCTTAAAATAAAAGTTACAAAACCCTGGAGTACATGGAGATAGTGTGTCAATTACCATGCTCCTAAAAGGCCAACAGAAAACAAGAAGAAAGAAAATAAAACACTTTCTGCCTGAAGCAGAGGACTTGAACAAGATTTTCAAGCAATAAATATAAACCATGTGTTAAGGAAATTGAAACAAACGACTAGCTGAACCCAGGAGTATATTTAGCAGGAAATAAGACTAAGGTTCTGTATTTAGAAAGGGACTAAAAGGACAATGAGTAATTTTGAATTAATTGTTAAGAAGCCCCTAATAACTCTCCAAAATTTTGCACTATGCAACAGCTTCTCAATGAAAGTGAAATCATAGAATGTTCGGGGCTTAAGTGACCGCAGAACAAAACATACCTTCTACCAGATATTGAATTAAATTGGCACGGGAGTGGACTTTTTGTGTTTACAGGAAGTCAAAATAGCTGGCTTTTGTTAATATCAATGTTATCAGAACCAGAAACTGGACCAGACCAGTCAATCCTAAAAATGCGAAACCGGACCGGACCGGAAAAAAAATTGAAAAAAAAATGGTCAACCAAAAACTACATAAAATATTCAAAATTTAAAAAAAATATATAGATATATTCATGTGCATCAATATGAATCCAAACCATTTATACACAAATATGCAAAGATTCTCATTTATATAGCAAGAGTGCATATAACCAAAATAGCACCGAGTGCAATACTGCAGTTTCTGTTATAGTTTGATTGATTTTATAGTTAACATGTGTCCACTGTGTAATGAGCATCTTTAATGGAGTTGACACATATTATTGTATGCCATTCATACCTCCATCTCTTTTGATCACATGCACATATCTGGGTAAATAGAGTGCATGTCAGAATAAAAGCTTAATGATAATTTCTGTGTTAGTGTGAATGATTTTGTGATTGCTCTTCCCTTCTCTTATTCGACTCATTTGAACACATATTATTTCTTGTCTCTCTATCTCATTGTTTTTTCCAAACTTGTAACCTTGGGGTATTCACTCTCGAGTCTCCACAAGGAGAATATTGGAAGTTGCTTGTAGTGTTCAAAGCCAGAACTTGAAATATAGAAAAGCATTTTAGAAAATCTTACAAGGCATGGAAAATAAATGTTAGAGTTTACATGTGAGTGCATGTACAAATCAAAAAATTGATAAATATAATATGAAGTGAAACTGATGGGGACAAACCACACGTGGCCAACTGAGAGAGACCTAGGAAGATACAATCAATCAGCCACTGCAAAATTGGTTTTGAAACCTGTTGCTCATTTTAAGACCGTGTTTTGATGATTTCTTTTGCTTTTGAGGAGCTTTTGGATGTTTCTAAATTGAAAACATGGCTTCTAGTTTCTAAAACTCAACATAATGTACAAAAATTGGCAGAAATTTGTTTTTTTTCCTTAAAAAAATTGAAAATCCGACCCTTTAAGTGAGTCGTACGGGTGTTGTGCAGAACCGGTCGGTTTCGTGTTTTTTATCAGAACGGGTACGGAACCAGCCAGTTCAGTACGGAACCAGCCAAAAACGGTTCGGTACCGCCGATCCAACCGTTTTTTTCCCAAAGGCAGGTCTGGCCAACTGGTTTTGTCAGACCAGTCGATTCTTATAACACTGGTTAATATAAGACATAGTTTTCAAAAAACAACAGCGTTCCTGCTATGTACAGCCCTGTACATGATTTGGCCAGGTGCCAAGTGTGTGTACTCTAATCATTCCAAAGGAAAAGGCGGTGTTGCTACATTGATCACACCTCAACTTGCCAGCTCAGTTGTTGGGTGGGGGACTGACCCAGCAAAATGATTGTTGTGGATATAGCTCAATCTGCATGGCACTTGATACAAAACAAAACCTTTGAATGAAAGAGGTTGATGACCTTGATGACAAAGTCATTACCCCATCAATAGCTTTTGAACAAGCATCATCGAAAAGTGAAAAGGTTATAAGCAAGATGCTCCAATGCAACATAAACTGTCGAAGGTCATTCAAAAGAACTAAAAGATGATTCCATAGCAAAGCATTTGACAGATCTACGTTCTTCTCCCATTCTCTCCCTTCACCAACTAAAGGGAAAAGGAAGAAATCAGGGATGGATAGAGAGAGAAGTAAACCAATGAACAACTCAAGCAGAAAGGCTAAGGGCCCAAGGAAAACTGCCAAAGGATTTGTGATCAAGAGAATGGAAAAATCGAGGGGGGGCATACTTTCTTATGGGCTTGTTGAGGTCACAACAGAGCCTAGAGCAATGTGTGCATTAGCCGAGTTTGATGGCTCCCTGGGTTGAAGTGGGTCAGCAATAATGTGGAGCTGGGGTTCATAGCTCCCCACCTAAGTAACAAGACATGTCCCCCATGGGCCCTATCTCTGTATCCTGCATGTTGGACATGTGTTTAGCATGTGTCCTAAAACAAGACAAGACACTCTAGGGAATGTGTTGGACACGTTCCCTAGACATGTCGGACACCAAGGCAAGAAAAGATGTGTTTCCTTCTGATATGGGTTTGAAAATCAATGTTCAATTGGCATTATCCAACTTGGATTTTAATGAACCRGTGCTATAGCCGATCACTTTTGATGGYGGTAATCCTCGAGGGGTCATCCTCCACACCAGCAGATGCAGATCTTGGATTGGATATAGAGGAGGAGGAGGAAGATGAAGGAGGAATCAGTGGCAGTGGTGGTGATTCTGATGATTCTAAYAAGGAGGACTACTGATAGTGACGAGCCATAACTTAATGAGAAAAATGCAATTTATGGTTCTAACTTCTAAACTTCTATTTTAGGACATATGTGTATTGAATATTCTAATTTCTTGTGTGTTTGATCATCATTGATGTAGTAACTACTACTACTTGTATTAATATCTTGTAAATGTTCTAATTTCTAAAAGAATTTAATCTTTGTGTCTATATTTCATTTGCATTTGTAATTTGTAGTTTTTTTAACACACACATATATATCTATATAACATGTCCCATGTGTCATGTTTCCAAGGTCGGCGTGTCCTGTGTTGGATACTCGTATCCACATGTTCTCTATGTCCCATGTCCGTGTGCCATGTGACTTAGCTCCCCACATATTAAAAAAAAGATGTTTGTGTTGGATACTCGTATCTATGTGTTCTCTATGTCCCATGTCCCCGTACCATGTGACTTAGCTCCCCACATATTAAAGAAAAAGATGTTTACCTTTGCCAAAAAAACAATAAGAAAATTTATTATTTGATACAAAATGGCATTACTAGGTTGGAGGAAACATTTTATCATGCTAGATAATCTATTATATTTTTCCATAATAATTCCCTAATATGAAAGATAAAAATTCCAATGCATAAGGTTAATAAAATATGACGGGTGTATCAAGAAGTGGTGGTTAATATATGTGATTTACCAATAGACTTGAATCAACAACTAGAGCACTTGTTAGAAAACTAATTCTAAAACTACATAGATTAGAGTTTATTTCAATTGTTATAGAATGAATAATATTCCTATCATGTAGAGTGCAATTAATTTATAGGTTGTTATTGTTGCCGGGAAAACAATAATTGGCGAACATTATTCTAAGCTAAGAGTTAAGATCACCATAGCTACTATATTTGGGAATATGCAAATTGCATTTGGTCATGTACTTAGATCTATAATTTGGATACTCGGGCACCCAATACTCATTATACATGTTAGTGTTATGGTGGTTAATATCTTGGTGATTGGTGACCCTATGTGCAGCGCATTGTGTTCTTGTTGGGTTATGCTTGTAAAACCTTCATGGTCGTCCTATGGTCACATGGGTTATTAGTGAGTGGCCCTAGTGGTCCCAAAGCTTGAGTTAGGGGCCATGTCTAATCTAACCAAAAGCCTAGATATAATAGGTGCCACAACCTCATTTGTAATCACCAAGTATCAAGTTGTATTAAGCAAGTACAATATACATTGCAATCGATTGTATACTTCGCTACAGGGTATCCTCACATATCTATGGTGTTCTTAAGTGTTAGGTTCTTTTTGCAATTATTATTATTGGAATTAATCACACATGTTATCACCCTAGCTCTAACATTAAATCAAAGTCAACAACCTACCCTATGAAATGTACATGAAATGTACATGAAATATGTGTTTGTCATTCAAAATAAAAACATTATCACGCAAATATTATAGATTTTTGGTTCAAGGGTTCCATCAAACACTTAGAATTAAACTATGATCTTGTTTTCTATAAAATCCAAATAAGTCCCCCCTTTATCCCCATTAAATTATTGCATTCCCATCAATTTTGAACCAAGAACTTCGTGTCTTTTCTAAATCCCTAACTTTCAGATCCACTATCTTCAAAATAGCTATTCAAAATTGTCCCCAGAAAATCCATATATATTCTTCTCTATTTCCTTTTTCAAAAGCCTTTTGAATCACCTACATTGGGATTTTGAATCAAAAGTTATGATTGTTATCCCCAAACCTTGTGTAACTATAGGATATCCTACCACTGTCACCTTAGTAAGAGATCCTCACTTTTTAGTGATGGAAGAGGTCCACCACAGGGGAGGCTTCCCCAGTGATCTCAAGGGATAAAAGTAGCAAGTATCGTAGCCAAGCCTACCGCCCCCTCTCTTGATCACCTAAGCCAAAGCTCTATGTCTGTGATATTAATGAGGTAAAAGATGTTTCAGGTACCTGCCTGGAACAAGAACAAGTCATAGCATGTATATAATGATTTCCAAGTACCAATATGCAGTTAACACCTCAGAAGACAATAGACAATGAAAATTTATCAAGGTTGGTACAAAATTGCAGCAGTACAACAGTTTACAACAGCAAGTATAGTTTTGTAACAGCAGCTAGTTAAATGGATCAGAATTGCATGAATTAACAAAGAAAACTTAGCACATATCCCATAAGATCAATACCCAATTATTCCAAGCAATTTCCGAGTATGTTAACTAATTGCTGGAATGATGTATGTAGCAAATTAGAGTGAATTAGATGGTTGTAGCAATCTTTTTGCAATAGCCATAATAAAATTAGTGAATTAGTTTAGGTTAGAGTTAGCAAAGTTAGTTAAAAGCCTTAGAGAATAAGAATAGAGAGTTGTTTGATCACTTTCTTCACAAGAGAGCAAGTAAACTAGTGCCTTTAGGGCTATGGAGTCTTTTATAACAGCAATACAATTTGTTGTGGAGAATGATAATAGCAAGATATAAGAGGTAAGGTTTGGAATCTAAGGTGCTAGCACATTAGGGCCTTAGATTTCTAGCCTTAAAGAGAAAGGTTGCTAGAGTGCACGTACTTTTGGGCTCTAGCAAATTTTCTCCCTTCTCAAGTTCTTGAAGCAAATAATATTCAAGAGGCTTTAGGAGTTTAAAGTTTAAACCCTAGGTTGGATTTCCTTCACAATTATGGACGAAATTACCACTATGAGAGGAGGAAGCACTTATGTTCGTCTCTTAGGGTTTTTCCAAGCAAGATTCTTCAATATGAACAAGTAAAATTTACCATAAGCATTCAACAACATGAAATGAAATTGCTGAATTCTACTTACTTCACCAAGATTTGACAATAACAAACCCTAATTTCAGCAAATTTATCCAAAAATCAGCAAAGAGAGCTCCACACTTGTCCTCCAAAAGATAGTGCATGAGTAAAAGAGCCAAGAACCACAAAAATGGAAAAAAATTCAGACCTCTCTCTCACTTGTGTGAGGAAAGAATGATGATAAAATAAAATGTCAAGGAGGTGTATTTATATGATCCCTCCTTGACCTATTTGTCCACTTAAATTGTCAACATAAAAATAAAAGAGGGTCCACCCCCTCAAATCATCCCTTTAATTTACAAAATTCAAATTTAAATCAAGATATATCCCTAGAAGGGTGACGTCATGCCCCTTTAGGGTGACGTTGAGCTCTAGGATGTGACGTCAAGGCCGGAAATGTGGAGCGTTGGGCCTCCCAAGGCTATATGTCTTTCTCCCACGTGCCAAGATCCATGTTAATGCCTCCTCCATCAATCCACCAAGCGAATCCATCATACCCTAGCCCCTAGGTGACATCATGGGCTAGGAAGGTGATGTCTGGGCCTCCAAAGGCCAACGTTTGAGTGGAAAAGGGTGGAGTCTCATCCTCTAGCCATGCCAAGATGCTTCCAAAGGCAACGTCCTCCATCATCAAGGTGCAATGCCCCTCATCAAACGATGCCCCAGATGTGGGGTCTAGCATCCATCCTGTGGGCAAAGTCCTGTAAAAACAA
The DNA here is from genome assembly GCA_010110895.2 of Picea sitchensis. NCBI lineage: Eukaryota > Viridiplantae > Streptophyta > Pinopsida > Pinales > Pinaceae > Picea > Picea sitchensis. The sequence continues at coordinate 127,062 of SNQJ01S0018817.1, read as the reverse complement.
ACAATTACGCCCTCCAAGGGCTCACAAGTCACAAGTATCATGCCAAGTAAGCCATATCTAATACAAGAACCACCCAAACATGTGCATCAAACCCCCCTTTTCAAACTAAACAAATGCTCAAAGACCTTATAAGTTTTGCCCAATCTAGGTATGGGAGGGGTGTTGGACTCACGATTGTCGTTAGACCAAACCCCGCAAGCATTAATCTCCGCTACAATCGCCAGAGTTAGGATCCACGAGAGGGGGTTAACACATGTCGCGAAACTCATAGGGAGCGTTGGATGCACATGCCAACAATCTCCCCCGCAGCGTTACCCGGGTGAGTTTCGAACTCAAGACCTATCGCTCTGATACCATTTGTTGGACTCACGATTGTCATTAGACCAAAACCCGCAGGCATTAATCTCCGCTACAATCGCCAGAGTTAGGATCCACGAGAGGGGGTTAACCCATGTCGCGAAACTCACGGGGAGCGTTGGACGCACATGCCAACAAGGGGTGTCATGATGCCCTATTGGGTAGGCCAATCCCCAAGTCAAGGGATGTTTCCCAAGAGGAACCTATCTAAGTCATGTAGTGAGTGTGAGGTGGATTTGGGGCAAGACTTCTAGGTATGGGGTTCTTCACACACAAGGGTTTGTATTGTCTCATTTATGGGTGCCTTTGTAGAGGGTGTGTCGCACCTTCGTTTGCAATGCAACCTTTTTCCAAGCCCTTGCCATTTAATTTATTAGAGTATGTGTTGACCGCCTATTCAGCTAGGGGGTCAACTCCATGTACCATGAAGATATGCATCATCAGATGCTACCAAGTCAGAGACTTACTGGTTCTACAAGGCATGTTTTGGCCTTCAGCACGTATTTTTGTAATGGAATTTATGCTCCCCTGTGTAGGATAATAATGTAATGGGTCTGCATGGATCATAGTTAGGTCAATTACCTTAGGACTTCATCATTAGAGGAGTCCCTTTCACTGAGTGTTTTTTTCCTTAGGTTATTAATTTGGCCTAACCAACCTTATTAATTTCCCTTGAGTTTTTCACTCCCACAATAATTCCTCCAAAGTGGTAAAAGTCGTTCTAATGGTTTTTTCTGGTAGCTAGTGTCTAGGAATGTTGTAAATGACCATGTAAAACATCTCTCAAAGTTTTGCGAAATTCCATCGAGTCTAGAGAGGTTTTTTTAATTTATTAAAATTGCCTAAGTTGGGTAATTTTAATTAAAATCTGATGAAAAATGTAAAAACTAGGTCCTTGGGATTTTTGATAGGGGTATTTGTACTCAAAAGAAACGGAATGAGACCTCCTTCACCCTTGGACCAAGTTTCATCTCAATTGGACAAGTTTTGCTAGGTGTTTGTCCATGAGGAGTCTTAGTCAGTCAAAAACAACAACTTAATTGCTAATCATGAAATAGTCAAAATGTCATTTTTTGTAAAATTGAGCTAAATGGTTAGAGTAAAGGTGGGAGATGATGTCTAAACTTTAGCCTATCCTATCCTAACCCCTTTCCTAACCTTTTACACCCCCTAACTATTACCCACACTTCATTTCACTTGCTCCCCAAGGAAAGTTGCGCCCCCCTTGAGGAAGTCAATGTCCCAACTTGAAAATTAAAGTGGGATGAGCCCCCTAACCCCTAGTGCGCCCTTCCTAACCCCTAACCATAGTGTTGGGTGGTCTAAAAGGGGATTACCCATCCCCCTCACTCATCCCTCAACCCCCTCACCTCTCCAAAACCCTAAAAGTACGCCCTCCTTGAGATGATCACTATTGCTTGGGTGTGGACACTTGTCTTGCATCCAAGAGGGGTCACTTTGCCTTTCCAAGTATAAATGAAGGCCCTCTCTCCCTCATTTCTCACCAATTCTTATGCTATTGTTATGCTACCCATTTTTCTCCTCACACTTCTCATCTCTCCCATCTTGCTCTCATCATTCTTGCTCTCACATTTGGAAAGGAACTTGTAGCAACTAGTTGTTGCAACTTCCTACTTGGTAATAGAAAGAGCTTTGGAGGACATTGGTGTATCAAAGATTTGTCTTGGTGCATTTGAGATTGGAGGTGATATTGTATTTTGTTGAAGCTTTCTTAATCTATAGAGTAGATGTCCCAAGCAAACTACTCAATATCACCCAAACTAGTTTGCTTGGGTAGAGATCCAATAGTGTTGTTGCAACTTCCTACTTGGTAATAGAAAGAGCTTTGGAGGACATTGGTGTATCAGAGATTTGTCTTGGTGCATTTGAGATTGGAGGTGATATTGTATTTTGTTGAAGCTTTCTTAATCTATAAAGTAGATGTCCCAAGCAAACTAGATTTCCAATAGTGTTGTTGTGAGATCTATATGAGTAGAGTAGTAGATTAGCAAATTAGTTTGTTTGATCTAGCTTAGGTGCTCACCATTTGCTCTTATTTTGTACATTGTTTCACAAGTTGCAGGTTATCTCAAGGGTTTGCAAGGCTTGCTTCGAGTTGGAAGCTTGCCTTCATAACTCACTTGAACCTCCTTACTTTCTAGCATTCATTTTTTGTTCATACATTTCAGAAATTTGGGTTTGTTAACATCTTAGAATAGGTCATTCAATCATTTTATTTCCTTAAATTTTTATGCAGAAAATTTCTGTGTAAAAACAGAAATTTTCTTTGACTTTTTTGTGTGTTTTGCAGCATTTCCAACAAGCAATAGCTTGTTGTTTTTTGCAGATTCTCGCGAGTCCAAGGGGAAGTGCTGCCCAAATTTGGTCACAAAACACTCAAGGAAGGCCTCACTTGGTTGGGTAACAATACCCATCTCTTCCTTTCTTCTTTATAGCATTGTAGCAAGCCCTAGGGAGTCCCTAAGAGGCTTGCATTCTTTGTTAATAGTTTTCTGCAATTTGTTATTAAATTTGTGCCTACATCTTGGTGTGAGCTTGGCCTAGCCAACCCCCAAAATCGTAAGGCTAGGTAGTCCTTTAAATTTCTGCAATATTTCTTTATTTGCTTGCCCCACTTGTCATTAGGACAAGGTTGTGTGGCTAGTTTATTTTAGCATTTTACTTCATTCATTTCAACCCTCTTTGGCACAAAATAGGAAGGCTTGCCTCCACCTTGTGCCATTGTATGTGGTTTGATTAATTTAGTTTTTCCTTTCAAAGCATTTAAATTTTATTGTTGCCTACACCTTGGAGTGAGCTTGGCTTAGCCAAGCCCCAAAATCATATGACTAGTTTAATGGTTTACTTCTAATGTGTTTAATGGCTTAAAAATTATCTACAAGTAGAAGTAACACACATAAATACTAGTCTAGGCCCATGGAGGCATAGTGATTTATTTTATGCTTTCTCAATCTTTTACTTGTAAGTTTCCATTTCATCAAGTACTTGTTTCTAGTTCATAATCTTTCACAAGAACTTTCATTTTATTGCAAGTATCATGGGCATGTTGTGAATGGTTTAAGACAACTTATCTTTCATTTCTTGCAAGTTATCAAGTTCTTCATGTTATTTCAAGCTTTATCTTGTGGTTAAGCACTTCATTATTTGCAAGCAATTCATTTTCGTTTTTGGTTCAAGCACCTAACTTTTGGCAAGCAACATCTTGCCTAACACTCACTTTCATAGGCTTAAAATTTATTAGACTTAATAGGGTGCTCATTACTGACCCAACTTTGCCACTTAAACGAGGATTGAAAGGAAGCAACGGAAGGTGATAGGTCGGGGACGATCTCACGGCGCTCAGCGTCCTTTCAGGGAGTACTTCTTTCCCTGGGTTGACCTGTGGAGCTAGGGTGGGGCCTTGTTTGCCTCACTTCTTGAGCACCTAGCAACTACTTGGTACAAGCAGGGGGAGTCTTGAGGTTGACACTTAGTTAGGATTCAATCATTAACTTAATAACTTTAGTAATCCTTAATCCACTTTAACCATTGGGCTTTTCACTTTGGCACTTACATCATCTTATGGTTTACATCTAAACCTTGCAAGCTCTCAATTCTCATTTACATTTCCATGCAAGTTTATTTGAATGTTGTGGATAATTAACTAAGTGGTTTTAGTTGCGCCCTTGCCCATCGGAGGCCTTTTTCAAGCATTTCATTTTCTGTTTAGTGTGGTGTTGGCATTTTAGTTTGGCCCTCCTTGAAGTTGTGCATCCTTTGGAGGCAACTTCATTGTTGGGTTTGTGTATTTTGTCTTTGCCATTGAAAGCAGTCACATAGAGTGTGCATCCTTTGGAAACACTCTATTGTTGAGCATGCTAGGTTTGAGGTGTTGGCAATTGCTTTCCATTTGAGTATCTTCTTTTCCTGCACAATCAAGTAGTTGGGTTAGTGTTGTATCATTGTTAATAATTGTATCTTTCATGTATCTTATGTTTAGTTGTATCTCCTACATCTCATTTTGTAACTTTGTATCTAGTTGTTATATATTTGTATCTAGTCTTGTTCTTTGTAATCTTGTGTAATCTTTGTAAAATCTATCTTCCTCAAACTATAGTTGACCCCTTTCCCAATCTTAGGCACTAGTCTTAGTTGTCCTAGGGAAAGGCTTGCCTCTCATTTAAATTGTTGCACATTTGCATTGTCGCCTTTGCATGTAGGCCAGATCTTTCCCCCTAACCTTTTAACTAATTAAAACCAACTCCTAGAATTCAACGTTTAATCTCATCTAGTAACTAGGGTCTACCCCCCTTGGCTTCCCTAGGAGTAAGCCTAGACGGAAGAGGTTCAAGTCAAAGTGACAGCGTGGGCTTTGAACTTAGGCATTGTGCCTCCAAGGACACACTAAGTGAGCAGGACTTAGCTCACATTTGCAAGTGTGTATAAAGATGGCAACAGTATGAACATTGAGTGCTATGTGCAATGGAAAGTAAAGAGCACTGCAATGGCACTTGAGGCTAGTAACACATTGAGTGCCATATGTAATGGAAAGTAAAAGACACCGCAAATGCATTCCCTCAACAAGCGGGACATTTATTATTATGTGTTTAGAAGGTCCTTGAATTTTATGGAGTAGCGTTTCATTGCTCTCAGGACCTTAGGGCGAGCATCTGGAAGGATAATGTTTGGCTTCTATCTTTTCCCAGCTACAACACCTTTGGGCCTTTATTCCCTTCTTCCCATGAAATGAGGTATAATCCAAAAACCCAAAAGATGAGGAGACGGAAGGGAAAGAAGAGTGAAAAGTGGTAAGTATGAGGGGGGATTGTATGATGACCCTTCAAAGAACCACCTAGTAGCAACCCTTTTCTCGAGGGTGGCCTACTTACTAGGAAACCATGTCACTCACCAAGGTGAAACTAGGAAAAAGGTATAATTTCCAAGCAAACGTTCCATAATCAAGAAAGGACTCTTTGCAACATACTCAAATGCTTCAAATATTAAAATGACACTTACCATGATACCGAACTTGTTACCTCATGAAACAAGACCTATTGTCTTCTTGGACCAAGCCGATGTAGTGGATGTTGCTCCGCTGGTGGTGATAAATAATGCTGCAATCATGAATAGGAGGGGCCCTGCAGGTTCTGCTGGTCAATCTAACTCTTGGCACTCCATGTCTGCTACCTCTGGGCCTCGAGACATGATCTCCTTAGTTACCCCTAGCCTGAGGGGGTAACAATGTATTTTAATTTGACTTACAATTTTAAGCCCTTCATGAGGATTGCTCTTCAAGCTAATCTTGTATATGTTATATCTTTGACATTTATGCTCCATATTTGCTCAAATTTCGACTAGCAACAACCTGAATATTTGCTCCTAAATGCCATTGGTCTCACTCAATTTTGATTTTAAATAGCAAGTTACAGTTGATTTACCAAACCTATCAATTTTAGCCTCTATCAAGAGAGCAAGATTGTACAAACATTATCTCTGTCAATTTCACCCTAACATGTCTGGATTGTGTACATATAACACTCTCTAATATCTTCATTCATATGTCTTTGGTCTCACCACAATTGGATCTCAGAATCTTTAGATATGCGTGATTTAGTGACCCTTACTAGTTTTAGCAAGGTCTTGGGATTTGATAGAAACCATCAGTACGGACTTTACCTCCTATATTCTTGCATCTCTACCATTGAAATTTGGACAAGAGATAGTCAAGGATGTCTTCTTTCCAACACTTTAAGTCTCACTCAATTTGAAGGTCCCTAACAAGAGTTATAGCTTCGACAGTTAGATGTACTCCTTGAGAATGCTCAACTAAAAAACATCTACTGTAATACCACTTGTAATGATCATAATGCACAATAAAGCATTATAAACTTGAATATACACAATGTGCACCAAATATCGACATGAAGCAAAGCTCCCAAAAATATTATTATGATGTGTTACAGAATAAAACAAATATTAGGAGAAGAACTACAAAAAACCCAAATACATCAAAATACAATATGTGTAAATCAATGTGTTTAATAATGACTATATTGACCTCTTATATATGCTAGTTATTATTGTTTGCCCATGTAGTTTCACTACTAGACCAACTCACTATTTACATATACATTTTACCCCTTATTGCCTTATGAACCCCTATTAGGTTTATTACATACATAATAATTTTATACATGATGTACCTAGAAAACATGAACAAGTACTATCACTTCCACTAACCTGGAGATGAGATAAGTAAGAGTGGGCCTTGAATATTTTGAGACTACGTCGTCAAATAACAGTCACCCCCATTCTTCTACAGCAATCGATTCATAGGAAACATATCCCACACCACCTGAGTTTATACCACTACTACTTTGCAGCAACCAAGACCTACACCATTTGTTTCTTCTACTACTATTGATCAGCTAGAAATAGATCCTCCATCATCTACTCATCTACAATTGATTCATAAGAACCAAACCATGCACCCTTTGACTAGCACAACAAAACCCTCCACCACCAGATTCTAGTACTACTACAAATCATCATCCACATCTCAGCCATGTCAGCATCATAATCGTCATGATCGTAGGTGTTCTCGCTCTCTGTCTAAGTATTGACATTCTTATTGCCATACTTATTGGTATGATAACAACTTTTCTTACAAATAAACAATGAAGAATTTAGGATTGGTCTGCACTGATGATGGCAACGTTTGAGATTTTGTTTGAGGAAATCTTATCGTTTAGTTTCCTTGGTTGTACAATCATACAATCTTCATTGCATATAATCCTTTCTAATTATCAATTGACTATAGCAACAGTCTCTACTTGACATTGTTTTATGGCATCCTCTCTTTCTTGCTTCTTTTTTGCATGTGTGGAAAAAGACTCTTTTATGATGGGGATACCATCTTGTCACATGAGTAGATGTTTGGAGCACTTGTTGATCCTTTTACCATGTTGCCCAAAAAGCACTTGATCAAGTCTCATGGTTTGCTTGTTGAAGAACTCCTGTTGATCTTCAACACTCCTACCTTAATAGCATCTTCGTCGGATAAATCTCAACTTTGGCAAGTTTCTTAGTTTGCACGCTTGGAGCACTCTTGTTGATCTTCCACACTCATCTTAAAAGCATCTTTGTCAGATCACTCTCAACGTCAGTATGTTCTTTGCCATTGTCATTGTTATTGTCATTTCCTGGAAATTGTTCTTTGACAGCATTGTTCACTCATGCGTAAGCTTGTTTGTGGAAACCTTTGTTTGCATTGTTGGTTTCAAAAAGGTTCATGTGAAGATTTTTGGGTTCGTTGGAGGCTAAGTATTGAATAAGATCTCTCTATTGAAAGCCTGTCTGCACATTATTCATGATCAAGTTAATATTATTATTGGTAATGATTGTATTCCCTACTTAAAATAAACATTAAGGATTTGGAAATTTCATGCACTTGGGCAATTAATGCAAAACTGAAATTTCACCTTCTTCCTAGAAAGTTTCCCAAATCTTAGCCCTAGAATTTTCAGCCTTTAGGACTACTGCATATTAGAGTATAAAACAGTAAAGATCACAACAATTCATTTCAAACAGCCCCAAACTTTCCGGAAATCCAAGGATAAAAGATACCAAACAAAGAGATAAGTTTCAGGCCCTTCTAGGGGAACTTATCAGCGAATAATCAGATCTGAAAATGCACTTTTACAGCAGCTATTACAGTGGTATAACAGAAATAAAATCAGCCCCTTATATTCTTCCTTAGATGTCAAATCACTAAACAATTTGTCCTTTTACTTATGTCCAATCGGAAAGACATAAATGGTTGTAAATAGCAAAAATGCATAAACAACATATATAGCTGAAAATCAAGTATGAAAAGAACACAAGATGTGGACAGCTGGAAACTTCATATATAAGCTCAAGATAAAGTACAAGTACATACCATCGCGTTCTCTCAAGGCTAATACAAAAACTCCAACAATCCAAAAAGCGCTAGCTACGGTAAATCATCAAACCCTAGCTCAACCAAGAAGATCCAAGTTCCAGAATCTCTCCAATACAACCTTCAAGGCAAGATGTTGTCCTCTTCTCTTCTTCACAAATCCAACCTAGCGTTTTCTCTCAAAACCCTTATCTCCAATCTCCAAGGGATAAACCTTGACACTAGAACTCCAAGATGCTCCAAGAAACTCCAAGAAGACCAAGAAACCCTAGCGCCTCAAGAGAGAGAGACAGAGTATACAAGTACAAATGAAGACTTAAGAGTGAGAGAGAAAAGTGTGCACGCTCTTCTCTTGGTCCCATCTCATCAAAAGAGTGAATACAAGTTAGTGAATGAATATGTTTGATCATCATCTCGAACATCTCTTCCACAAGAGCATGTGATGTCCCATTCCCAAGAGTAGGCCAGCAGGGAGTGACTTAGTAGTCTATGTGTTCCCGTAGACTATAGTCAGGCACAAACAGGGAACAAGATGGAGAAATAAGGGTGAATTGATAGCTAAACGATGAATTAAGCCAAAA
>SNQJ01S0018817.1:73884-106055 GCA_010110895.2 Picea sitchensis | reverse complement strand
TGGACTAAAGCAGGCACCTCGTGCTTGGTACGAGAAGATGGATGGATTCCTGATGAGTTTGGGCTTCAGCAAGAGTGTTGTTGATCCAAACCTATATTATCATATTGTTGGTGACGAGTGCCTGATTTTAGTCCTGTATGTTGATGATTTATTCCTCACCGGTTTTGAACGTCTTATTGTTGAATGCAAGCGTGCATTGACTTTTGAATTTGAGATGAAGGATCTGGGTATGATGCACTACTTCTTGGGACTAGAAGTATGGCAGAGGACTGATGAGATTTTCCTGAGTCAAGGAAAATACATAGTGGAGATATTGAAGAAATTCGATATGACAAACTGCAAATCCATGCCTACACCGATGGTGATGGATCTAAAGAAAATGAACGAGGCTTTTACTGATTCAGGCGAGATTGATCCACATCTTTACCGACAGCTGATTGGATCATTGATGTATCTAGTTAACACCAGACTTGATATATGCTATGCAGTGAACGTACTCAGTCAATTTATGAGTCAGTCGAGACAGACTCACTGGATAGCAGCGAAGCATGTGTTGAGATATCTACCGGGCACAGTTGGATATGGCCTGAGATATGCCTCCGGTGTAGACATGAGATTGCAGGGATATGCCGATGCAGATTGGGCAAGGAGCACAGTGGACCGAAAGAGCACATCCGGTTGTTGTTTTACCTTGGGGTCTGCCATGGTTTCCTGGTGCAGTAGGAAACAGAGCTCTGTGGCTTTAAGTACCGCAGAAGCAGAGTACATAGCGTTATGTGTGGCAATCCGCGAAGCAGTGTGGCTTCGCAAGCTCCTTGCGGATTTATTTGGTCATGAGATGGATTCCACCATTATCTATTGTGATAACTAGAGTTGTGTGAAGCTCTCAGAGAATCATGTGTTTCACGATAAATCGAAACACATTGAGATCAAATACCATTATATCAGAGATATGGTGCAGAGAAAAGTAGTACACGTGCAGTACTTTTCTACACATGAGCAGGTTGCAGATGTTTTCACCAAATCGCTTGCGAGGACGAAGTTCGAGTACTTTCATGAGAGACTTGGCCTTGTGGAGAATGCTTCCCTAGCTGAGAGGGAGTGTTGATGATTGCAGCATCGTGTGACATTCTCTAAGTCGTTCTCCTCTGGACTGAGTTGAGTCGATCTGTGAGAGGGCCCATGTGATGGGTGTATCGTTCTCCTCTGGACTATGTTGAGACGATGTGTGTCCATGTGTTGGGTGTGCCCATGTGATGGATGTGCGTCAGACTCTGGACTGAGTTGAGATGACTTGAGATGGTCTCCTGCCTTGTACTCCTCTGGACTACGTTGAGTCGGCTTGAGATGGTCTCATGCCTTGTACTCCTATGGACTTAGTTGAGTCGGCTTGAGATGGTACTCCAGATGGTACTCCTGTGGACTCAGTTGAGTGATCTGTTGAGTATGACGTCCCTGTGGCTGAGCACAGGTGGACGTGTCCCTAGTGGCTGAGCACTAGTGGACGTGTGAGATCCTTGTTATATTGTCTGAGAGTAAGATTTACTTGTAACCCTAATTTGTGATAATTAATATTGTGTAATGATAATTATATCATTGAGTTATTGAGGTCAGCCCTATTGTGCCAATAGACACACCTTTTGTCGTGTCAGTTCTTGTATAAATAAAGGTGAATCCCCATTGAGGATTACACACTCTCACTTGTCATCTCAGAATTTCAGCAAGTGCTTGTACGGCTGAAGTGCGCGCCTCTCTTGGGCGCTAGGTTCTAGGTTTTGGTAAGCACCCTCTTGTATGCTAGGTCTATGGTGTGGGGGATCTTCTCTTGAGAATATAGCAAAGGATTGTTGGGTTTTTCCCTTGTTTGAGAAGGGTTTTCCCACAATACTTCTTGTGTTCTTGTGCATGGTTATTTTTCTTGTGATCTTGGTTATTGCAGCACTTGTGTATGGTATTGTTGCATTGTTTATGGTTCAAGTACATGCTAAATGAAAGAAACTACATGTCCATGAGCTAAAGCATAGAGAAAATTCAACATGGAGAACCTCTTCTTGGTGTTGGATGTCATCCTCCAATGCTTGAACCATAGATTTCACTCTCATGGGTGATGTGATGGATGGGGGATGATACCAATAGAGTGCCATAAACAGAAACATTTTGGATGAAGTATGGAAGGAAGTGTTATATCACCAGTATTGACCCATTGTGATTGTTTATCAGATGCAAAGCGATGAAGAAAACCTTCCATGTGTTTATTCACAAGCTCAACACACCCACCAAATTGGGGATAGTAGGAGGAACTATGGGCCAATTGAGTACACAAACAAGAAAACAAGTCCATTGAAAAATTACTAGCGATAATTGGATCTTTGTCACTTACAATAATCTTGGAGTTTCCATGTAGTTTCTAAATTGTTTCTATGAATGAAGCAACTATTGTACTTGCTTTGAAAGGATGAGAAAGTGAGCAAAAAGGGCATACTCTGTGAGTCAATCCACCACCACCATGATGACATTCTTCCCTTTGGACTTTGGCAGACCTATGATAATATCCATTAAGAGATCTTCCCAATGTTGACTTAGGATGGCAAACAATTATAGAAGACCCAAGGTCTTGATCATCTCTCCCTTGTCATGTTGTCAAAACAAACACTACGCCACAAACTTTTGAACATCGATTTTTGGACCTCCCCGAAAAAATTTATTCTTCATCCTATGATAAATTTTCATAAATCTTGAGTGTCCACCTATAAGAGAAGTATGTAGTTCAAAAAGGACCCTTTGTTTGAGTTGGGATTTTTTACATAAATATAGGTGATCCTTATACTACAAAGAATTATTCTTCCACACAAATTTATCTAATGTCAACTTCTACTTAAATTTTTAACATTACCATTAACTGTTTAAGGATGTTTGAGAGTGGTTCCAACTTCAACGGAATTCGTATGGAGAAAGTAGAATTTCATATCCCATTCAAAATTCAGTAGACTTAACAGTTTTCAGGGTTTCGAGATTGGTGAGATTGTCTAATGGACATAAATATATAAACATCAATAAATAATAATAACAATGAGAGGACACGTCCTCTCTAAAACACATGACCTAATGAAGGCACATGACCTATTAACCATTGTGACTAGTCAATGCTATAAGTACACCAACACATGGCATTGTATTATCATCATCTCTCATATTTTATTCAATATAATATTTCAATCTGTATGCATTATTTTATGTTATCCCATTTATTTTGAATATTCAGTTTTTGAACCAAGTTATTCATAAAATAAAAATTGTTCAATTAATTTTTCCCAAAGTTTCTTTGATCCAGGTTTTGGACTAAAATCAAGCCCTTGGCCAATTAAAATTCAGAAGTCTACATAGCCCTGAGGTTAGCTCAGTTGGTCATGAGCCAGAGGTGAGAACTCTCCCCCGGTGAAGTGGGGAGGTCGCAAGTTCGACTCTTTTAATCCCCTCGGAGTTAGGCTCCATTAACAAGGTTGACGGTTTACCCCGTTTACCATCCATGGATCATGGGGAAGTACTCTGAGGGTTTTCCGCGAGGATTTCCTTGGAAAAAAATTCAAAAGTTTACTACGTTGCAAATTTAAGAAATACTAAGAAAAGTCTATTTCTAAAAGTAAGGGACTGCGTAAGGGAGTCAAACTATGCAGACAAAATCACAGCCACCAAAACAAAGTCCCAATCACCAAGTTGCACACTTTGGTGATACAAATAACCTAGGTGAACTACCTAAGAATAGGGCCCAATGTTGCCAAAGTGGGAATGGGAGTGCTAAGACTTGAGAGCGCCATTTCCCAAAAAAACCTCGAGAGCAGAGCATCCCGAGAGTATATTTTCTATATATTTTTATATATATTATAATGCATTTATATTCAAAAAAAAACATGCAGAATGCCAAATTAGTTGCATAATATATGAAACATGCATATTTGTGCTAATTGTAGATGAATACTACATTATTATGAAGTTAGAAATGCCATCAATAGTACATTAATGATTATATTGAAACTTTGAATGAAAGCATTATGAATAAACGAACAAGAACATTTAAATGACAAGCAATATTCCACCATTGTTTATATTGGGATCCTCACCATTAGTATCATCCTTCATCATTTGCCTCTTGCTTATCCTTTGCCTCTACCTCGATCCTTTAGGGACATCGGTCAACACCACCCAATTTTCATGAAACTGCCTAATCCAAGCCTTAAAATATGGTAGAAAAAGCTTAACATGCCTAATCAATGGTTTTGGTTCGAGTGAAGGGTCCATTTTTGCTAAGGCTGTGACAAAGGAGTTCAAAAATCAACGCCACCAACATTGGGGTACATAAAGGGCTTGGTGCTTTTGATTAAATGCCAATCACATACCCTGATACGTGATAGAATCCAATCAAAATGTTGCAATCCCATCAGTCTTGAAATCCTAAAACTTGTTAAGTCTGCTAAATTTTGAATGGGATATGAAATTATACTTTCTCCATATGAAGTCTAATGAGGTTGGAACCACTCTTGAATATCCAGAAACAATTAATGGTAATTTTAAAAATTCAAGTGAAAGGATAAAAGGAAATGTCAACTTTTACTTGCCAACATTTTTGGTCAAACCTACTCAAAAACCATAGTCATCGTTGAATGTGTCCAAGGAGCACCACACTCCCCATAGTGGCAAGGAGCGTCCCAAGGAGCCCTAGAGCACGCTCCCAAATTTTAGGAGCACACACTCTGGATGCTCCCGCTCGGAGCGTGGTTCCGAGGGGGGGCGGCCCTTGGGAGGGTGCTCTTGGAAACACTTATTAGGCCATATCAAAGTTTCATGTACCATTTCCACATCGAACTGCCAGTCTACACTTTGCTACCTAGCAAATATCAAGTCTATGAAGATAAATAGGGGCTACCACAATCAAAATCGAAAGTTGTCAAGCAATCATCATATCGTTGTTGTTGGGTTAATGCACAACCATCATGGTGATTGTCATTTGTTATCGAAGGCCACCTCACCGTCCAACAATTGTTTTTTAAGAAGTTTGGGTAAAACACAAACTCAACAAGCTCGACGTTGCAACCAAATTCGACCAAATCAATGGTTGCTAAACCTTCATAGCACATTCGGATTTACTATTGACCAATCAACATCAACATTAAAAGGTGTGGCTGCATAAATCGTGTAGTACAATCGTCGTGAGAGGATTTCCTTTCTAGTGAAATTGGTATCCACCAATAGCACTAAGTCAATCATTGTTATTATTTGTTGCCCAACTAAATCGACAAAGATATATCTCACTAAATACTTTATATCAAAAGGTTCACGATTTATGAAGGCAACAACAATAAAAAACGATAAGTTATAACCCTTGAAGTTATGACCACCACAAAGGATAAACTAATCAAGTGGATATTATAAGATTGAGATTACAAAATTATAGTCGGAGAATATCTTCATAAAGTTTAAAGTATAAGATAGCTCTTGGAGGGTTACATAAATTAAAGTGAAAAGTTTGTGTTGAGTGGGATAAGTATCTCATATATTAAGTTATATATATATATATATATATATATATATATACACAAAAGACAAAGTAGCAATGAAAAAAACAAGTTTTCTATTATAATAATAATAAAAAAGGTGTTTAAAAATGGATTTTAATAAGGAAGGTAGATTTTGTTGTAAAGATCTTTAACCTCGTGCTTCAAATTGTTAACAATTAAAGCGAGTATTCAAGAAAAGGATACTAACATCGGTATCTATGTGAACCATAAGGAAAATTACATTAACGTCAACTTGGGGAATCAATTATTAATTCTAGAGCCAAGTATAATTGAAAAGAAAAGCACTTTTGGCAATGAATATGAAATTAAAGACTTACAAGTAACAATTGATGGTTAAAAATACATATCCCAATTTAATACTACAACAATGTTTAAAGAAGAGGTTGACATAATTCTCTGTTCAATCCCACTAGGAACACTGGGCACCTTCATCTTAAACATGGAGAACAAGCTTTTGACATTCTCCTAAAAGAAGAAGATAACATTGCAAAACGTTACAATGAAGCCATGAAGCCATGCTCAGAAGTGCTCTCATTGGGATACCTTAAAGACATCTCAAAGATGACCCTTCAAGATAATCAGAAGTCAATACAAAAGATGCAAAAAGAATTTGACAAGATTGTCACTGATAAAGAAGAAGAAATTTCTCGCCTTAAGAATCAGTGAAAGTTTGATCACGCAAATTAAGAAGTGAAAAAGGTCACAACAGGAAAAGCTAGAGGAACTTACTAGCAAGAAATCAGTGATAGATAAAGAAACAATGACCGAAATTGTTGAAATACAGAAGTCATTAAATGTAAAAATCCAGCTCTCAGAGAAAGGAACCAATACAGATCCGATCAACATCAAAAATAAAAAATATGCTTATATTAAAATCTTATTGACCATTAAATTACCAGAAGCATCAAAAGACGAAGATTTCAAAAACAGACACAAGATACAAGAATTCCTTATCATCATTCTAATTATAATAATCATCGTATCATTCGACAAAATAACCAAAGACGAAATCGGTATGAGAACCTAAGTGAAGATCCTATTATACTGAATAGAAGATCAAGTGTAGAATCTTATCATTTCCTAGATCACAAAGACATGGTCTAACCCTTTCACAATTCACAAATTCAGCGCAACGCTTAAAGGATCATATTGTCTCATGTCCTCAACCATGACCAATTCAAGAACAAAGAATCATGAGAAGGCATTACAAGCCAAAACAAAGACATAACTTTTTATGTTTTGAGGACAATGCATTTTCAAAGGAGTAGGCAATGTAATGGACATAAACATATAAACATCAGTACATAATAATAACAATAATAATTAATAATTAATAATAAATGAAATGACACATCCAATCTAAAAGACATGACCTAATGAAGGGACATGACCTATTAACCATTATGACTAGTCAATGCTATAAATACACCATCATATGGCATTGTAGCACCATCATCTCTCATATTTTATTCAATATAATATTTTAATCCGTATAGATTCTTTTACGTTATCCCATTTAATTTGGTGTTTAAACTTTAGTWTATGAACCAAGTTGTTCATRTCATATTCAAGAAATGAACTTTGTTCATTTCATATTGCAGCATTTTCATTGGATTCTATCATGTATGAGGGTATAGGATTGTCATTTAATCAAGAGCACCAAGCCCTTTATGAGCACTAATGTTGGTGGTGTTGATTGTTGAACTCCTATATCATAGCCTTAGCAAAAATGTACCCTTCACCCAAGCCAAAATCATTGATTAGGCATGTTGATTTTTTTCTACCATATTTTAAGGTTTGGATTAGGCAGTTTCATCAAAATTGGATGGTGTTGATTGATGTCCCTGGAGGATGAAGGTAGAGGCAAAGGCTAGACAAGAGGCAAAGGGTGATACTAATGATGAGGATCCTAATATAAGCGATGGCGGAACATTGTCATTTACATGTTTGTCATTTAAATGTTCTTGTTCATTTATTCATAATGCTTTCTTTCAAAGTTTCCTCCTAGGAGGTCACAGGTCCAAAATCCAAAGGGGATAGGGTATTTACACCTCCATAGACTTTAGCAGTCAAATCACTACATAGAGGGGAATCATTGTCCCACAATCCTCAATCAAGGTTTTTGAGATGTCAAGTGTGGCCTAGACAGAAGTGCTACACATGAACATCATAAGTTTCTCAAAGGATTCGATTGCTTCTTGAGTCCTTTTCTAGTAATTTTGTTAGACGAGATACTATTCAACCATAGTTGTAGACAAACTTGCAATAATAACCTGTCAATCCTAAGAATCCCCTAAGATTCTTCAATGTTTTAGGAATTGGCCAATCCATCATAGGTTTAATTTTGTTCGGGTGCACCTTGACACCCTCATGAGATACAAAATGCCCCAAATAATCCACTTCCTGAACACCAAAGGCACACTTGAAAAAAATTTCATATAGTTGTTGCTTCTCCAATATTTTTAGAACCATGCCAACATGTTGTCTATGCTCTTACCAAGATTTCTTTTAAATTAGTATATGATCAAAAAATACCAACACCTAAGTTGCAAGAAACATAGGTACAGAGGTCATACCATCATTGGAAACATACAAAAACATTGAAACGTGTATGGTATAGCATGGAAATGTACAAAAACATCATGATACATGTATCATGATTTAGAAAGCGAGATGAAATGCCACATCACGTTTCCAATGCATTTTCGTACACATACCGCATGTTTCATGTTTTCCTTTGGGTAATTTCTACCGGATTTGACTGGGTAGGCCTGCCATGGCTAATGCAAACCCTAATTAAAGGTTAATTAAAGATTAATGACACTTCTAGAACCCTCTAAAAGTAGAAAAAAAACTATTAACAAGATATGTGTCTCATTTTCCCCTCACACCGTTTGAGCAAGGGTGATTTCAGCAAGAGAAATTTTAGTGTTTTGGGTAGCGTGAGCAAAAGCAAATCCAACAAGAGAAATTTCAATCTTTCAGGCAGCTACAGCAAGCATTAAATGGTGTTTTGGACAGAAACAACCAACATTCCCTATATGCTTAGGTGGGCAGCAAGCAATTTTGGTCTTTCGAGCAGATACAACAAGCATTTTGTGGTGTTTTGGGCAGCTTCAGTGACCATTTCCTTTGTGTTTAGTTGAGCAGCAAACTTGCTTCGTAGTTATTTGAATGAAGTGTTGTTGTGTTCTTACTATCTTAGGATTTATGCTTCCGTTATCCATATTCAATGCAGATTTTTTTTATTTTTTTTTCCAATAGTGATGGCTTCCAACCAAGCTACTTCTCTTCCTCCAACTCCTAACTCCAACAAGAAGAATGACTTCTATCCTCTTTGGAGGCATACTAACAAGATTTCACAAATTCCCAGTGATGGTTCATGGGAATGGCAGTGCAATCTCTGTCGTCAACCGTACAAGGGCTCTTACCCAAGACTGAAGGCACACCTTTGGCAAGATTCAGGAAAGGGCGTTGATGTTTGCAAAGAAACAAGTGACCCAAATGAGAGGGAGAAGTATGAGAAAGATTATAATGAGGTTGTTAGGGTGAAAAGAAGATGTGGACAGCTTGTTAATGCTACTCCTAAGGCTCCTAACATCGAGCCAATGATTGTGCATGAAGCAAGGAAGAGGAAAGCAACTCAATGACAACAAAAAAATCAAAAAATACAAGAGGTTCTTTCTCAATTCAAGAGAGAAGAATAGCTAAAATGGTGATCATTCAAGGGAAAGAAGATGTTGAAACAAGAGTGGCAAGGGCCATCTATGCTTGTGGTATCCCTTTTAACATGTTTAATTTTCCTTGTTGGCAAGATATGGTGAGACAATTACCACAACTCCTCAGGAGTTCAAGGGGCCTAACTTTGAAAAACTCCAAACCAATCTACTCAAAAAGGAGAAGGAGCTTGTTGAGGATGTTTTAGCACTTATTCATTCTTCATGGAGTAGCTCTAGGGTTACCATTGTCTCAGATGAATGGACAAATACTAAGTAAAGGCCATTGAACAATATCATTGCCACTTCACCAAAAGTAGCAATGTTTTGGAAGGCCAAAGATGGTTCATGTGAGGTAAAGGATGCTCAATTCATCGATGATAATTTAATCAAATTTATTGAGAAGGTAGGGCCTACTAAGGTGGTGTGAGTTTTCACGGATAATGCACTAGTTTGCAAAGTTGTACGTTTGATTGCTAAGAGCATCTATGATCACATTTTTTGGACTCCTTGCATTATCCATAATTTAAATCCAATTTGAGTTTAGAGATTGAGAATAAAGTTCAATGGAATAAGGAGCCCACGGGGTGGGCTAGGGACATAATCAAATTCATCACCAACCACCATCGGTCTCAAGCAATATTTTGAAAATTCTCTAAATTAGAGTTGTTGACAATTGTTGAGGCAAGATATGCCTCAAACTTCAATAAGTAGCAATTAATTTCTATGATGGTGAGTCAACTTTGGCCTGAGTGGGGACAATCAGATTTAAAGCGGGGAACTATAGTGCACATATTGTGTATTGGTGAGGAATGGTGGAGAAAGAAATATTTCTTGTTCAAGTTCAAATCACTTGCAATTCAACTTCTTCGAAGTGCCAACAAGGGAAAACCTTTCTTGGGAGAGGTTTACAATAGCATGGATAACCTGATTGAGAAAACTATGGAAATCCTTTCTTGGGAGTCTTCTCATATTGTATTTATTGATGCTCATTTAGTTGATTTGGTGAAGAAAATCATTGTTGAGAGGTCGAACCATTTCAACACTTCATTGCATAATTTAGCACATGCACTGAAGCAAAGATATTATGATGAAGACCTTATTGTTCAAAGCAATGGGAAGAGGAAAACACCACCTAAAGATAGGGAGGTGGCAAATGGAATGAAGAAATCCCTTATGAGAATATTTCCAACACGACCTTATTGTTCAAAGCAATGGGAAGAGGAAAACACCACCTAAGGATAGGGAGGTGGCAAATGGAATGAAGAAATCCCTTATGAGAATATTTCCAGCACATCCACACAACAGGGTGAAGGAATAATTTGCTAGTTTTGTTATTGCATTGGATGAATACTCAAAGTCTCAGACATATCAATGATGGATGAGAGAAGCATCATCTGCCTGGTTAGATGTTGTACATTTGCAAACCCTTTCCATTTGTATTCTTTCACAAGTGGTAAGCTCTTCAGCATCTACTATTTTATTCATTCTATGAAGTGGAATAGGTTGGGTTTGAAAAAGGATAAGAATCTTGTCTATGTGAATTCCAACCTTTGCCTTGCATCTCATGGGGGTCCGTTATATAACAGTGGCCCTTATAGAGATAGGGATGCGGATCCAAAATCCCCTAACATGGACATCTCTCTTGTTACATTGAATCTTGAGGAATCTATATGTGGAATTGGAAATGCTTCTTCCATTCCATGATCCATCATTGAATGGCATCTTGTTCTATTTTTCTTAATGAAGATGAAGATGAGGATGATGTCTATTATGCTTTAGCAGCTTAGCTCAGGTTTTATTTCAATGTTTGATACATCTAGCATTGTAGCCTCGTATATAAACTCTGATTTTGGATATATAGCCCCATTTATAAAGGCTATTTTGGATATTGTTGCTTACATAATGTAATCATCTATGAGAAATAACATAGAGATGGGATTGCTAGTAAATTAGGACTTGTCGCTTGTCATTTATGTTTGTCAATTAAATGTTCTTACTCATTTATTCATAATGGTTTCTTTCAAAGTTTCAATATAATGTGCTACTTATTAAATAGCACATTATTATTATTATTATTATTATTATTTTTATTATATATAGAGAGAGAGAGAGAGATTGTAATATTGTGTTTCCTTGTTTCCAAAATTTTGGGGTCACATTTCCAATGCATACCTATTTCCCCTTATCTTGCAACTTAGAGCAACACAATTTTTTTGACGAAGGGCTTGAAAATAGAATTCATCAAGCTTTGAAATGTGGAAGGTGCATTGGTAAGCCCAAAAAGCGTCACCAGAAACTCATAAGGATCTTCAAGTGTTCTAAAGGTTGTTTTGGGAGTGTCTTCTTTCCTCATTGAACATTCTAATTTGATGATATCATGAACGGAGATCCAACTTAGTAAAGAAAATTGCTCCCTGCAATTCATCTAACAATTCATCAATTACAGGAATAGGAAACTTATCTTTAATGGTGATCCAATTGAGTTCTCTATAATCTAGAAACATACACCATGAAGAATCCTTTTTGTAAACTATCAAAACTAGCGAAGAGAAATCACTTTGGGTAGGTCGAATAATGCCAACCTCTACCATTTCTTCAGCCATATGCTCAATGACACTCTTTTCGGCATGGGAATATCTATAAAGGAAAATGTTAGGAAGAAGGCTTCCTGGAATCAGTTAAATAGCATGATCATGCTCTCGGGCAAGAGGAAGACCTTTGGACATCTCGGCAAATACCTTGGAATGATTGTCAATAACAATTTGGAGATTCAAGGGAACAATGGGATTACATGTTTAAACCATTGGAAAATTCATAGTCATTGTTCCCAATGGTTTTTTAAACCATTGGACCCCTAAGACCACATCAACACCACCTATTTGGGTTGCAATCATAGGGCTATCCAATAATAATCCCCCATATTGAGCTTAATACTATGGCACTTATGTAAACAATTTATGATACCTCCATCTACAATCATCACTTGAAACTTTGGTCTTGGATATATAAAGCACTCTGGTGGGCAAGCTCAAGTGGTTAAGTATTATGAGCTTCATGCAAGAGGTCCCAGGGTTGATCCTCTGAGTTGGTTGTCTCTATCACATACCTCACTTGATGTCCCTATCAAGTCAAGCATCGTATCAACATTGAAGGGTTTGCACCGAATACTTTTCGTCAATGTGGGGAAGTGCTTGGGAGTTTCCAATTAAGAAGTTTCCTTCGAAAAAAATATATATAAGCCAATTAAGAAGTTTGGCTAATATGTGGTTAAAGAAATTATGAGTACTACCACAATCAATCAACACTATTAAGTTTCTTTCTCTTGATATATCCTTCTATCTTGAGAGTTTGGGGAGTGTTAATGCCAGCCAAAGCATGACAAGATATGGTTGGAGTAGTCTCATTTGGTTCTAGATATTGAGAAGGTTCTAGCTTCCTCTTCATAATATATGTAGCATTATTTCTTCTCACCACACTTATGCTCCTTGTACCCCTTTGCCTCTTCTTTCATCCAATAGCTAAGGTGTCAACGTTGTAGGTTGAGTGAGGTTTGGAGTGGGAGCATTACGCCCCTGCAAGTGTTAGTCAAAACCTTCCTAGTAGTTGTATTTTTACCTTCAACACTCATTGCCAAACTGAAAGCCTTATTTGAGGATCTAGGCTCAAGGAGATGCACCTCATGTTGGATGGTCTCCTTTAAATGACACCTAAAGAGATCCAACAATTTATACTATGGCAAGTCTTTCAATCTAAGACTCAACTTTTGTAATTGTTGATTGTGCTTTGTAACTAGACCTCTTTCCCCAAGATTTGTCAATTGGCTAAAGAATGTGTTGCTCATGTTATCTCCATAATGTGTTAACAATTCTTTCGTAAAACGGACCACCACATAATAGAGTCCTTTTTGTGTTCATGGAACCATGGATACCACACAGATTAATTAGGTTCTAAACATAGGGATGCAATGGTTACCATTTGTAGAGTTGGCACTTGGTGTAGATCAAAGAATTGCTCCATCTATAATATTGATGTCATGGGATCATTACCATGAAACCTCTCCATATCGATCTTGGGAATAAAGTAGTTCCTTTGTCCAAGTTGAAACTACAATGGTGTGGATCTTGGAACGATGAATGATCAAGGATTTGGGACTCAATCCTCTTGTTCTCCAAATGTGTTAAAATGTTCTACATATGTATATTTTGAGAATCTCTTCGAGTTGTGCACGCGACTGCTCTGGTGCGCCCCCCCTTTCATTCTTCCTCCAGAGATCATGGCTTTCAGGAAGCTGGTCGCAGCCAGCTGCAAACGCCCAGCATCAGATGCTCAGCAAAAATTTGTGAAAAAGATTGATAATATCCCTACAGTCGCCCTCCCTGCAAAAGAAACGTGCCGATCTGCATTGAACTTAGCCGAACGGGGGCTCATTGGACAGTTCACTGGCCTATGGCCCTCTCCCAAAGCTGTAGACGTGTGGGTGCAGAGGAACTGGAGTCTGGAGTCCTCTAGTTAAGGAAGGTATCAGAAGCCATCTAGTTGGTAGGGGCTTCTTTGCCTTCGTCTTTGACAATATATAAGACAAAAACCTCATCTTCAAGAATGGACCATATTTTATGGGCCCCCAGGGCCTGTACCTGAATAAATGGTCTCCTGACTTCAATCCAACGCAAGATGTGCCATCGGCAATCCCGGTTTGGGTGCGTCTTCCTCATTTACCTTTGCACTGCTGGAATCCGAAGTCATTAGAATCCATTGGAAACACCCTCGAAAAATATATCGATTGAGCAAAGAGAAAGGATCAGTATTCCTATGCAAGAATATGCGTCGAGTTGACTTGGAAGTAGGGCTCCCGGAAGCCATTCAACTAACAGTTGCAGACTGGTCTCACATCCAAGAATTGGACTATGAACAGCTTCCATTTAAATGCAGGTATTGTCATGGTTACGGACATTTTGCTCAGCAATGCAAAAAGAAGGCTGAGGAAGAGATGGAGAACTTGAAAGGCGATCAATGGACACAAGTTCAGAAAGCAGCTCCGCCAAAGTGAAACAACAGATCCAAAGGGAAAGGGGCACCAATGGGGACTGGCACTCCCACCACAGAGAAGGTTCAAGGGGAAGGGAGTTCATCCCCTTCAAGACCAGAGGCTTCTAAAAACCCTTTCGAAATTTTCAGCACTCCTTCAGAAACTCCTAAACCAACGAATGAAGAATCCGAGAAGCAGACCCTTCCTCCCGTAGTAAAGAAATACAATATAGAGGCAACCCAATCCGGTTCTCCATTAGGAAATTCCTCCTCCCCCTCCTACGCAAAAATGACAAAAAAGAAACCACTGGAAACCTTTGGATCCTCGGAAGAAGAGTCTTTTGAGAGACCCTCAAAAAGGGCAGGGAGGAAATCACATAAGGAAGCTAGAGAAGAAGAAGCGGAGAGGCAAAAAATGCAAGGAAGCCAATCCACTATTGAAATGTCCATCGGAAGAAATACCAGAACAAGGCCCCCCAAGGGAGGTCCTACCCACTCCAATCCCAATAAATAATGCGCGTAGTCTCTTGGAATTACAGAGGCTTGGGGAATCCATCGAAGGCCGAAGCAGTCAAAGATCTTTTGAAAAGATGTAATCAAAAACCTTCCTTGGCCAAAAACCGAAATAGAAAATCACCAAGAACCCTAGGCCAGAATGCCTCACAATTGCATAATTTCCCTTGCTAAAATTTCCAAGTTCCTAGCACAAGTGCACTCTCACTTATGCTAAATCCATAACGACATAATGAGATTTGTCACAATCTCTCCCCTCCTTATATAGGAGTCTTATGAGTAAGTTTAGGAACCCCTTCTAAACTCAACAATTAATTAGAATATTTTATTCTTCTTTGTGGGTGTGAAACCCCAACACAAGCCCACATAGCCCATCAACTTGCCCATGAGGCCCTAGCCTCGTTCCAAGGCCAATTTCACTGAAACAAAAGGCTAATCTAGTGCCAACGAAGATTCCCACATCCCTAACACCTTGGCCTCTTGTGGGAATAGCTCCCGAAGCTATAATATCATCGACACTCCCTCTTAGCGAGGGAGGTATCCCATCCACCATCATCTGCATGTACCTCTGTCTCCCATACTGAAAGTGGCGTTGTCTCTTGTACTAGATCTAGCACGGCTGCACTCCAATCCTCCTGACTAGTTGTTTCCTATGTCACTGAAGCAAATCCTGTTGTCCAATCTGCCTCATTGGTTGCTCCCTCTATGACCGAAGCAAATCCTACTCTCCAGACTTCCTGACTAGTTACCTCCTCTGTCACTGTGGCAAAACCTGTTGAAACAAATGGATCCTCCATGGAGATCTCACATGCCCTAGAATCCTCTTGCCTCTGAACCTCTTGTCTGGCCTCCTCAACTCATGAAACCTACTAGGAAGACCCCTCTCTTCCACTTGTACCTGAATGTAGACTCCATGTGGATGAATGATGCTCCCTTAGAGCCTGTTGACTCCCCCAGAAGTCCAATTGTCTCTGAACAATCCTGGGAGGTTGTTCCTCCCTATTGGATCCTGAGGGTTTACTCCCTCTGAACTCTGGCTCCCGCTGAGCCTGTACCACTAATGGAGCTACCTGCTCCCTCTGAACCTGTGTTATTGGTGGGGTTGCCTGCCTCACCACTGGTGGAACTACCTGCCTCACCATTGGTAGAGCCACCTGCTCCTCCTCATTTGTCTCTCTGCTACTGCTAGCCACAACTATCATAGGCTAGCCCCTCAGCCTATATAGGTTGCCCTCCCTAACTCCAAGAACCACCGCTAATCTAAAGCTAGATCGTCTGGGCACAAATAACACCTGTCCATCTCGAAATAATATATGGTACCCCTTCTTCTCAATCTTCGAGACTGAGAGAACACTCCTCCTGAGTTCTGGCACCCATAACACATCCGACACCCTCAACACTTCTCCTGACTCCAGTCTGAACGATACGATAATGAATCCTTGTACTGCATGCTTGGTTCCCAT
Organism: Picea sitchensis; assembly: GCA_010110895.2. Lineage (NCBI taxonomy): Eukaryota > Viridiplantae > Streptophyta > Pinopsida > Pinales > Pinaceae > Picea > Picea sitchensis. The sequence goes on along the minus strand of SNQJ01S0018817.1, from coordinate 89,762 downwards.
ACCAAGCTCTACACACAAGTATGAGCCAGTCTTAGTGAAGCTGTCAAATAACTCTCGTGCACCCGTCATATGGCAAGATGCCCCGCTATCCACCAACTAAGTTCCCCTATTGGAAATTGAACCTGAAAGGGCGAAGACCAACAAGATCTCGCTCTTGAACCTATCTGCAACCTCATCAACCTCTGTTGTTGATGTTTGTTGCCTTCTTCCCCTTCCCCTCCGGCGTGGACATTGTGAAGCATAGTGACCATAGTCATGACACTCAAAACATTTAATATTACTGAGATCCTTCTTTCGTCTTGGTTCTCGAGATGCTTCTCTCTCAAGAGAATCCCTTCTCCCAGGTGAACCTTTTCTGCCCTTCCTAGTGCGGGATACAAGGGCATGGTTCTCATCACTGCTACTCTTCACCATACCATCCATATCAGCCCTGGACACCAACCGAGTCTCCTCCAGTGTTGCATCCAAAGATGTGTCTCAAGACGATCCCCTTCTCTTCACATCCCAAGCTCTAATACCATGTCAATTTTCACATGGAACTCTATGTGACTAATTTTCAGATCTGAAAATTGCATCCTAGTGAGTAAATAGTAAAACCCTACCTGTTATCATTGAAAAATTTTACATTGAAAAATTATTGACTTAAAATATATGCAACGGAAACAACAAGATCAGAGATGAATCATCAATACACAAGAGACACAAAATTTATGTCATGTAACCTTGTCAAATTCAAAAATTATGAGGGCAAAACCAGCCCTCCCAACCAATAGAATTTAACCAAACCTAAGGACAACCTTGTCCTCCAAAACCAGAAAAATCAGCAAAATATCCGGAAATTCCTCTGCCTGTAAATCTACTGCAACTGCCACCTGTACACTTGCTAACGTCAACCGTACGGCTGCTGACATCAGTAGTACGAACCTGCTATACCTACCCAAGTCTCACACGTGTGGCCTAAAACCCCTCAAAAAATCACATGTGTGGTTGTCCTTTCTTTCGTCACAGATGTGGCCTGTCTATACCACACATGCGATTGTCTTGCGTATTGTTTTCCTTCACACATGCGGGCAATACAGTCCACTCACATGTGCGGCCTGTCTCACACGTGTGGCTCTACCTTTCTCCCACACATGTGGCCTTGCTCCTCTCTCTGCTAAAAATCAAAAGCCTTCCTTGGCCAAAAACAGAAACAGAAAATCACCAAGAACCCTAGGCGAGATTGCCTCACAATTGCAGAATTTCCCTTGCTCAAATTTCCAAGCTCCTAGCACAAGTGCACTCTCACTTATGCTAAATCCATAATGACACAATGAGATTTGTCACAATATCTCCCCTCCTTATATAGGAGTCTTATGAGTGAGTTTAGGAACCCTTTCTAAACTCAACAATTAATTAGAATATTTTATTCTTCTTTGAGGGTGTGAAACCCCAACATAAGCCCACAAAGCCCAGTAACTTTCCCATGAGGCCCTAGCCTCATTCCAAGGCCGATTTCACTGAAACGAAAGGCTAATTTGGTGCCAACGAAGATTTCCACATGCCTCACACCTTGGCCTCTTGTGGGAATACCTCTCGAAGCTACAATATCGTCAACACAAATATGATCATTATCAAGATAGCTCCTTTTGTATGAAAAAGAGTGCAGTTATTAAAAGTAGGCAACTATCCCAAGGGGTTAGTTCAATCAGTGATGTTGTCAATGTTGTTGGGAATTTAGCTCATTGTGTGTTGGGATTTGTGTGCCCAATTCAAATCCCCTTGGGTGAAGTACAATAGTCTATTCTGACAAGTTTACTAAGGATGTCATCCACGAATGTGAGGAAGCATCCCTTGGGTTTACCCGCAAGGTTTTCCTTGGAAAAAAATAAAAGTAAGCAACTAATTAATTTAGGAGACATTCAAATTATTAAAGATGATACGTATTTACCTATCTTTTAGTTTTGGAAGACGGAAATTGCATTAAATTCTTCAAAAATTTCTAAATTTCCCAAAGAAATTTGCACACATGCATCTTTTTACTATATAGTTTTACATCACCAAGGATGTTATATGGATGGGTTTATTCCACTCCACATTCCTAATGATGGTCGAAGTAACACCTTATCCTCGACCCACTAATTGTAGCTAAGCTCACCTACACATATTTATCCTTCATCCTTGTGATACAACATTGCACGATCACTATAGGATTCAATAGAAATCCACCAATTCAAAGGCTTTTTGGTTTCATATATGCACCATTTATACATTATATCATGAGGATAAACCTTCCACATAATTTATTTACTATAACCATTAGGCTAAAACATGTATAAATAAACTATAGAGATACAATCAATGAGATCGTGAGATTATTTTACCTTATAAATCAGCTAAGAATGCTAAGCATGCGTTATGTTAAGAAATATTTTTTTGGAGAATGTGAAAATAATATAAGTGAAAGTATAACAAAGAACAAGGACAATGATGCAACCTTTGTAGTCCCTTTAAACAGTGAAAGCAGACAAACAACTTAAGCGGCAAGAAACCAAAAACATCTCAGTATATAACAAAGTCAAGAATTTGTTTTTCACCTTAAAAAATGAATGCCGCGATGCACATTTGCATTATAGGCCTCATAATATTCTCTTACTGCATCGATAACAAATTGTGGTTTCTGTGATGTTGCAGCATTATCTAAATAGACCAGCCTTGAACCATTGACTTCCTGCATGACCAATAAACCATGGACTAATTTGTCATGCAGTTCTGAATCATGATACAATTTAAAAGAACACGAGCTTCTGGAAATAAAAATGAACATATCACCAATATAGGATGTCATAGCTTATTAGGCCCCTTACCAAGAAAAAATCAATTAAAATATCATAAATTTACCAAGAGAAACTCATAAGAAGATTGTCTGCAAACCATAAATAATTGGCAACCAAGCACAACCCCATAGTATAAACCAAAGCAATTTGAAAGTGAATAAAACACATTAAGAGGTAAATTTTTTATATGATACTTATGAAATATCCAATAAAAATGCACCTCCAACAAATTTATAAACTGTCCAATAGAAAGCACACTAAAATAAAGAGCAACAGACTTTAACTAACACTCATCCAAAGAAAAAGAAAATATTACAAGAATAAAAGGAACAATCGAGTTTGACATATCTCTTTGGTAACTATTAAATAGAAGGCACTAGCATTCTCTCAGTAATATGCACTAAAGTCATCAAAATCTAAGAAATAAATGTGGCTAATAATCTTTCAAGTTTCAATTTGTTAACTTAAATAATAAGCAACTCCATGCTCTCTAGGCTAACAAAATCAGTTAGAAAATAACCATAATGCGCCTCAATATCCTACATAAAAAATATATTCTTAATAAATAGTTTAGGAAAGAATGCATAACAAAAGAACTACAAAGCAAACACAAGTGTCTGAGACATCCCAGCTAGAACAACTATTACAACTACTTGTGCAGATTAGTTGGAATAACTATTATAACTACTTGTGCGGAATAGTTACAAGCTAAGTCACATGGCTCTGGTTCGAGTTCGGGTTTGGCAACGATTAGGTTCGATTAGGGTTCGAATTTTCCAATAAGGTTCGGATGAGGTTCGACTTTAGGTTCGGCTATATGTATTGAACCCTAATGAAACCTCATCCCAAACCTCAATAAAATTCTGCTTCAAATTCATCCTAAGGTTCGAATTCGGGCATGCATTGAAGTTCGTTCAGGTTCGGCATTAGGTTCGGTGAACCTTGAGGTTCGCCGAATTTTGAACCTCAAGCTTTAGGTTCGGCAAACCCTGTGACTTAGGTTACAAGCCATGAAGGCCTAATCTGAGCAATCAATAAATTGAGATGAGAAAATAAGGAGTATTCTATGATTGCAGAAACACTGAACTTGCAACAATAGAGATAAAGATGCCTTGGAGGATGTGGTGTTCGTGGCCCTGTAGTCCAGATAAAAATGTTGTACATATAGACCCAAAGATGCTACTGAGGCAATCCTTCAAATGAAATTGGGTGTTTCCGATGATGGATAGGAAAGTATTGAATTTCCTGGGAGAAGGTTGGTCAGCGGTCACTTCAATGGTTTAGAGAGACATGTGCAAACCTTAAACATGTTGAATTCTCCCAAGTAAGGAGGACAGCCAACATGGTTGCACTGTTGCAGATTTGCTCGCCAACATGGCAATCCAACTAGGTGCCTCTAACCCTATAAGTGGAGCTTGCCAACATGGAAGAGTGCCAGCTTGATATGGCATGAAGAAATTATCAATTTTTGGAGTCGTTGATGGGGGAAGAGGTTGAACAACTGAAAAGAAGGTCGTTAGTTAAGTAAATTGAGAAAAGAGAGACTGTTGCTCAATTGGTCGACATAGATGACAATGCCTGGCACTTGAAAGATCGGGATCCAAATAGAGGCAGAATTCGGAAACCTTGCTGAGAGGGTGGAAAAAATTGCAGATCAACGGAGGGAGATAGTGAGGTTTTGAGGTTATTGGAGCACATAATCGGAGAATTCCAGGTTAGGATTAAACTTTTAGAAGACGATAGGGGGTTAAGCTTCCCCCCAAGTCATGTGATAGTTTCCTACTCATCTGCAGTCAAGGTGAGGAAGATGTAGGGGAGGGAAAAATAGTTTCCATAGACACCAAATCCTCCAGTGAAGAGAATAAACAACAGAAGAAAGATGCTAGATCTTCCTCAAACTAAGAAAGTCCATGATGTTTCTACTCTGCTGATTGGCGATGTCCATGCTCTGTGCTTTTTGATGTCGGTTCTATTCTGAGAACTATTCCAGTCTAAGTAATGTTGATAGGATTTGGCCTTTTGTAGTCGAGTCGATGGGCTACATGAAGACAGTAATCTGCCCATAATAAGCAACAACTACGGGTATAGCCAGGGTGTTAATGTTGTAATGATATAATTCTGTAAGAAAAAAATATTTTTTTTCTGTTAGACAAAAAAAGAACCACGGAAAAGCCAAATGTGCTCAAATTCGGCCAAGGTTGCATTAAAAACCCATATTGAATTTATATAATCAAAATTACAGCTATACCATTCAGTCACTTGGCCCTAACATCAACACCAACACCAACACTAAGTTCATCCCGGCACGACACGCCTGTTGGTATACCACATACTAACCAGCGCAAATGCAAAAGAAATTAGCAGTATATGCTCGAATAGCTAGGGTTTACGAAGGGTAGACGTACGCATACATTGGAGAAGCTTGTAGAAATAAAGAAGAGAGAAGATATACATACCTGTTTAAGAATGGGGAAATCTGGCTTGGTGATTTCGCCGAGCGAGGCCGTCTCCGGATTGGCATTGACATTGAGAGGGGTGGAAATGGCTGACATGGCTCTGCCCACCCCTCTCTTTCGTCTTGAGAACAAACATTTTGATTGGAAGTAAAAGCTTCGCTTCATTCCCATCTGCGACTGCAAACCGCGACCATTAGAACTATCAATAGTTATGTTGGAATAAGGTCGAGGGTGCATGCAACCCACTGTAATTGCTCTTGCCATTGTTTGATTCTACTGTGTCTCAGGTCCACTCTTATCTGCTCTGCATTTCTCGCCTCTGTTCGTTTGTATTGTGTTTACAATCTTGTTTTTATACCGTATAGTGATGATCCTAAATTGTTGTAGAGCCGCCCCGATGGAGACAAAGAGCCGGATCTATCGTTTCAAGCAACCTTATATAATAAATCTCTAAATGTTTGCATGTAGGCTTTGGTGTGTTGTCTCTGACTTCAAAATAATTTTTCCTCTTTACAAGAAAATGGGAAGTTCCACTAGCTTGCCAGCTCAAGCTAAAATGGGAAGTTCCACTAGCTTGCCAGCTCAAGCTAAGCAAGGTATTATTAAAACCAGCGCATTACCACCCATAATTCCACAACTAAAATCAAAATTAATGTTCAATCTCCATGCCCATTACATCTAACAACGTGATCCAACGGATACATGCTATTAAATTAGCCACTATAATAATGAGTTGACAATAATTTTAGGAAGTATAATAATTTTAGCATGTGTCATAATTTTGTTATTTATTAGCTTGAGAGTATTTTTGTGTATATTGTGTATATGATTTTGAAAGGTTTAAAGTTTCTAGTGGATACTCCATCTATCATGAACAACACATAGTTTATATGTAAAAAAAGAATGAAAAGGTCTATATTTAAAGAAATTTATTCTTATAAAAAGATAGTAGTATTTTTTCCACTAAAATTAAGCTATTATCTATTATAATAATTTTAGCAAGTATAATTACATTATTTATTAGGTTTTAGTAAGTTTTTTTTACCTATTGGAAATGGCCAGATTTAATGCCCTTTTAATTACAAATGGGCTTTTAATGGTCACAATTTCATTTGATTGGAATATTCTTCGTCGACACATTAAATGAAAGGCTGAGATTTGGAACATTAACTTCCTTGCATGACAAAACATGTTCGTTCATCATTAAATTTGGTGATTAAGGTTATTTAGGTATTTTACTGTGTTTAAATTTTTTACTTTGCTTTGGTTTTTATGTTTTTTACTGTGATTTAGTTTTTTTACTGTATTTATATTTTTTTACTGACTTTGTTTATGCTTCCCTTACTAGATGTCAGTTGGATGGTGAGTGGGATGCGTTGGGTAACTGAACCAGGCCTTACCAGTTGTGGGGTGTCATCCAACCTTTACCAAATGTCAATTGTACATTACATTATTAAATTAATGAGGTGTTAATGGGGCGTTTTAATCCCAAATGTCAATTGCGTGAGGAAATTAATCATATGTTTGTTTTCTTTATGAAGCCATTGCGGTGTCATCCGACCCTTACCACATGTCAATTGCAAGACAAGATATTAAATTATCAGGGAAAAATAATGTATATCCGATATTATTCTAAATTAATTTGTGGGTGAGTGGGGGCGCTTCGCCTTATTTACGAGTGTTTACTCAAGTGTGTGGAGAGCCTCCATACTAGCTACCATGTGTTTCTACGGTTTTTATTTGGCTGCATTGTCTAGTCTTGGGTGCATGTTGTGCATGACTAATACAACAAGGGCCAACTGTTTCATATTCAATTCGTGATATTTTTTGCCATTTATGTTGCCACAACAAGCATTTTCCATTTTATTTCTATGTAGTTGCAAGCCAAGATTGCAGTTTGAGCAAGGATGTAAAGAGGAGAACACTGAAAGAAGAGTCAAGAGGAGCCGGGAAAACAATCTTAAGCGCATCAACAAATAGGTTAGAAAATATTCTGTTTTCTTTGGTTTTTGCTTAAGTTTTTATATTCCTCTTTCTCCATTAAATTGCATGTGCGCCTCTGTGCATAGTTCGAATTTCGTATTACTCAATTTTGATATTTTTTTTGTTGAATCTATTTCATAGAAAATTAACCTTTGATAAATCAAGATATAATGATATGGTCTATCACACATTATCGCCTCAACATCCTCGTATACCAATCTAATCTCGAGATTGTTTCCAGGAAATGTTGTTGGATTAGAAGGCGGACAAAAAAGCTCCATAGAGATATGGTCGATGTCAGATAAAGGGAAATGTTATGCGCCTTATTAATCTTCGCTTTGGATTGCACATTTGATTGCTCAGGAACGGTGTGAATCGAATATGATTTGGAGGCCATAACGCCCTAACTTTGATACAATGGGATCAAATAGTAGTTGATGGATGATGATGTTCGATGTCTATATCCGTTGTCTATATCAACCATGTTCAATGGTGTTCGATGTCTATATCCTTTGTTATTTGACATGATATCGATCAACATGTATCAATCACTTTTATAAATTTTAATAATATCATCCACTATGTAAATCAAATTTATATTTACATATAAAAATGACATTTTAAAAAATATGTATTTATATTCACTTTATTTATTTAATAAATTTTAATAGTATTAGTAAATATTATCATTAATAAATATTACAAATCAAAATTATATTTAAAAAAATATTTTTTTTTTATTCTTTTATTTATTTAATAAACTTTAATAATATCAATAAATATCATCACTAATCACTAATAAGTAACAAATCAAACTTACTTAAAATATACATATTTTTATTCCTTTGATTTATTTAATAAATTTTAATAGTTTAAGTAAATATCATCACACTAATAAGTAGTAAATCAAACTTCTTTGACTTGTATTGATTAATTAAATTTAATATTTGTTTTTAGTGTGAACATTAAAAAAATTAAATACATAAAAAACAAAATATCAAATCTAATTGGTGGAAGTGTGAAATTACTCTAACATGCAATTTTTCATGTTATTTTGTGTAGACCTAGATGAAAAATAAAAATATCATTGCATGCTTGTAATATTATGTATACCCTTTGTCATCGGTGTCAGTTTAATTATTTAATCCTACTTTGATGCTTTGATCCTAGTTTAATGTTATGAATGGTGATAGATTGCATATTGTATGGTATTAAACAACATATACAATATATACTTTATTATTATGACACGCACACTTACACTGCATCGCTCATTAGCATAATGATACTAGCTTCTAGTAACTTGTACCTATATTGTTGGAACCTCATTAAGTCTCTATCCTAAATACGTCCTTGCAATCGCAAGGTGATTCAGAAGATGCAGCGAAACAAGAATCACGAGTATATGGTTACGAGTATATGGTTATTGAATTCAAATCCCTACAACCCTTTCCTTGGTAAGTTTAAAAGGCTATTGGCTTGAAGAAGTTTAAAAGGCTACAAGCTTATTGGGGAAAGCACCAATGGCTTGAAGCTTGCATGGGATGGGATGGTTGTTGCAAGTTTACCCACTTCAATTCCCCTATCAAAGTAACTTTGGTTGTGTAAATGCCTTAATGTAGCCAGGGTTTTAGTTTTGATTATGGAGAAAATATGATAGTGACAAGGAAATAAAACTTTGAGTTTGATAGTAAATGTTAGTTTGGTTTTTATTTTTTATTTTCTCTTGGATAAATGAGTTCACCTAGTTTGATTTTAGATTCAATTTTGATCTTTTTTTTCTTTTCTTGGAAGTGTAGTAAGCTTTTTCTCATACAAAACTTTGAGTTTTGAGTTTGATAGTAAATGTTAGTTTGGTTTTTATTTTTTATTTTCTCTTGGATAAATGAGTTCACTTAGTTTGATTTTAGATTCAATTTTGATCTTCTTTTTCTTTTCTTGGAAGTGTAGTAAGCTTTTTCTCATACAAGTTAGCATATTTATGCTTCTTACCTATGTAAAAATATTCAACTCTAAATTGTTGGTCGTTGGGAGAGTAGTGGGTTCTAATTTAAAACATCAAACTCTCATAATGTGGATTGGTGTGAGAGTAACACGCTTTAACTTCTTCATTTTTTATGTGTATATTATGGAAGGTGTGAGAGTAACACGCTTTAACTTCTTCATTTTTTTATGTGTATATTATGGAACCAAGTGGTCAGTGGTTTCTTTAGGGTTTGTGGATATATGTTTTAAAGGTTTTATTGATGATATATATATTGGACTGGTATTAAACCACTTTTTCCTCGAGAGTTTGCTTCAGCCAAAAGAATATATTGTAGCTTTTGCCCTAACCCTCCACTTGTGGTTTGAGTTGCCTTTGGCTATTCATGAGATGGGTTGAGCTTTCATATTAGTGTTTATTGACTTTGAGACCAATTTTGTTTATCAAGAGATGACATACATGACTTCACTACCTTTGTATGCCTTTTCCATAGTTCTTCAAAAGTGAATCCATGCCTTCAAGCTCGAGTTAAACCACTTCGAATCATTGTTGATAATAGCATAGTGGAAGCATGTTGGAGGTCAAATTACCTCTTGTAAGTGATATGTTTTATGTACCTTGTGTTGAATTCAAATAATTACCATGAATGGTAAGGTGAAAAGGATGTGGGGAATTTATTTGATTGTTCCGAGTGTAAAATCTCATATTTTTAAGGCATCTCAATCCATAATAAAATAAATAAATATATTGCCTATGTCGTGTATAATGAAGAGGAAGAAACACTCTTAACGTGTAATTGTGTTTAGAATTCTATTTAATAAAACAAATAAATATATTGTTTATGTCGTGTAGAATGAAGAGGAAGAAACACTCTTAACGTGTAATTGTGTTTCGAAACCTATTTAATAAAATAAATAAATATATTCCATATGTCGTGTAGAATGAAGAGGAAGAAACACTCTTAACGTGTAATTGTGTTTAGAAGTCTATTTCACAATGTAGGTAGTATGGGAATATTGTTAACGATGTAAGGATTATGAGAATCTTGTCATGTGAACTTTTTCACATAAATTTTGAAATAATATTTCTAAATAATAATAATTTTAATATATTAATTTTGATTAAAACTAAATATATTTAAATAACATTTATTTTAAATATATCTTAATTTTTAATTTATGTATTAATTTTTTTGAAATTTCACACCTTCTCATCATAAAACTAATATCTCAAGAAATTTGAACTTAACATTTAATAGATTCTTATTAAATAAATTTTGATAACAAAGAATATTATATGCTTCCTTAATCTACTTGATAATTTTTAGAGGGATCTTTCTTTTTAGTGTAATCCTCAATCTACTTCATTCCTTAATCTACTTGATCATTTTTAGAGGGATCTTTTTTTTTAGTGTAATCCTCAATCTACTTCATTTTTAATGTTGACTACTTTAGAGGGATCTTTTAGTGTAATCCTCAATCTACTTCATTTTTAATGGGATATTTATTTTTTCATAATGTTACTAATTCTTTTGTTGAGACTATTGACATTTGGTTATGTAACGACTTGTACATAATATCCTTTATGTTGTAAAAACAAGTTATCTTTGTGATACTTTTTTTAACTCTTTATATAACATCTTTCATATGTAAATCTCATATTTCTCTATATAATTTTTTGTTAACTAGGGAAATTAGCAACTAATCTAAGACTCCACTGCAGGACACATGGTCGTATATTCAATTTTACCACTATAACCCTGTGCATACAAACACGCCCCTCACGCCATTAATAATAAGGTTAGTCGAGGATTTAACCCAGATTTAACATAACATAATGCCTTAATAGTACACTCCATCACCAATTGTCCTACACCTCATGGGACCTATATATATATATAAAGATATTATATTTATATTTAATCAACATATAGTAGTATTGTTTTTATTTGTTATAATATTTTAATTTGGCATTGTTCCACTGCTCTAATGAATGACTTTTTTCAATAAAACCTAATTTACATAAATCAGACGTAAATCATTATCATTATTCTATGTTGTTTAAAATCCATTTCCAAATGCAAAAATGGATTCACTATACTAAAACCCCTTAAATTTCTGGATGATAAAGAAATAATCACCAAATCTATAGATCTGGGAATAACAATTTTCAGTTTTGATTTTGGGAAAATGTTCTTGGAAAAAATCGTCGAAGAAGAATCATTTCATAGAATGTTTAGACTACGGATTTTAATTTTGTTTTCAAAGCTGACATATCGTGACATCAATATTACCTAACATCTTTCCCACACTGCATTGTAAAAGCACCTAACATATTTCCCATAATGCATTGTAAACTCACATTTTGTTGCATTCAAGTTATCAACACCAATCACTTAAATCCTCTTTTTGTTAAGTGATCACTATTACAATGAATTATAAATTAGGTCCACTGACTCTCTAATTCATTCAACCTATTTAACCACCAAGACATTAAACTCCTAGCCCCTGGCACACTAACCCCTTTTTTTAATAAGATAATCAACAATGCAATGTTATCCAAGTGTATTGCCTACTAGTGCCAATCCCCTTGAAAATGCCAGACAAACTTTAAATGGTTGGGATGTTTTTATGTTTTCTTTTAGGATATGGTCAATTAGCTAGTTTAAAGTACTCTCGAGGATCTGGTAGAAAAGAAAGTCACAATGCCATTCTTGTGGCCTTCCTACATTTTTAAAAATTTTCCTACTTAAATGAAAATTTATCTTATAGTAATACTTATTAATGATTACCAAAGAAAACATCTCTTCTCTATATATATATATATATATATATATATATATGTATGTGTGTGTGTGTGTGTGTGTGTGTGTGTGTGTGTGTGTGTGTGGTTATCTTCACTTGACAAAACCATTTATACAAATTACTAATGTTGAATTTACGCTCCATTACCAAACATTATTAAAATCTCGCAATTGGTCCCAACACACTAATGTGTGTGTGAGCGCTACACATTTAATAACTTTTATGTCGAGTGTGTCTATTACACATTTAATACTTTTAAATAAGAATTTCATTTTTTATTTACTGTTATCTAGTATTTAAATACTATTAATCAATTATTTTTAAGTGGTGAGTATTAAATAGCTTTGCTACTTATTCCATGATTATATTCAACTTCAACTTTTAAAAACATAGAGTAGCCATTGTCACTTCTATCTTACTTCTAAGCTATGCATAAATAATACATTATTGCAAGATTCAAATGTATCAAAATTATTTTAGCTTTTCAGTTTGAACTACATGCAACAACTACGTTAAAATATCTCTAAAAGGCAAGTATAAGCACCTTTGCTGCTAATTTCACTTCTTTTTCTTTCTAATAAATTTTGTTGATGTCAATAAATATCATCATCATTATTTATATAACATTAGATAAAAGTAATATATCTCTAAGTTGAAATCTCATTCCCTTGTTCATATCTCCTTTTTATCTCATAATTTTTGTTACTATCATTAAACATCATCGTCATAATTAAACATCATAATCATAGTTTATATAATATTAGATGAAAGTGGTATATCTCTAAGTTGAAACCTCGTTACATAATAATATTATTTTTCTTTTTTAGTAATATAAAATATTGAAAACAATCTTATTATGGATTTTTTTAAACAATGTATAATTTTTTATTAAANTTATATAATATTAGATGAAAGTGGTATATCTCTAAGTTGAAACCTCGTTACATAATAATATTATTTTTCTTTTTTAGTAATATAAAATATTGAAAACAATCTTATTATGGATTTTTTTAAACAATGTATAATTTTTTATTAAATATAATTACATAACACCTTATTTTAATAAGAAAAATAATCAAGGGTGGTAGGAACAAAGGAGATCACTGTTGATCCCAAAGGAAACGCGGAGAACTCCTTTGCATGGGGATTGGGTGTAGCCACAAATAATCAAGTTAAAGCCCTTGCTTTATTTCAAGATATGAGGATTGTTAATGAAATGCGATATTGGAGATTAATTGTTGTTGGAGATTCATAAATGGTCATTAAATATATGCACAAAAGATTGGACAAACAACAATGTTCTATCAAGAATATTCCATTGAATAAAGAAAGAAGTGGCAAGGTTTGAGGGGGTAGAGTTTTTTCATGTGCTTAGAGCACATAACTCGCAAGCAAACACATTGGCTAATGAAGCAAGCAAAATTGAGTGTGGTACTCTCAAAGTAAAAAATGAGGTATCAAACTTCCCAATTCCTTAATCACATGGCATTAAGAACTTTGAGTGTTAAAAAATGGGGTATTAAGTTAATCACCCCCTCTAATCACACGGTAGTATGTTTTATGATCAATTCATGCATGTCGAACATTTGGCGCTCCAATTCTCAATCTAAGAACCTATGTCAAGCTCGAATGTTGGGCCATGTATGTGTTGAAGCCCATCCGCACATGTTGCAATCAATGTGGGGAATTAATCAACCACTCCAACTCATAATTATGGACACGGGTGGGATTATGGCTGCAATGTGTGATGATATAATTTTTGCATCACTTCAATGGGTTGTCCTTTTGATGCAATTGGGATTATTTCATGGTTCAGATTTTTCCCTTTTTTCTTTTGAAGACCTATAAGTCAAGGTTATGGTTGGTCAATGTATTTGAATTGGGTGATTGAGTGAGTCTGAGAAATAATTACTTGAATATAATAAGAGGATTTAGTGATTTAAGGGTGTGTAATGGTGGTGGGGTTAGACACGCAGCTAAAGGAACTCTACTTCTGAGTCAGGTTCTCCTAGGTAGGAATAATGGAAGGGGTGATTATCTTCACTCATCAACCTTGTTTCTCTTAGCAAGTGGGACCGAATCTTTCCTAGTGTGTAACTAGTGGTGCCATCAATTATAGGTAAGGGTGCTTCATTATGCTCTAGGTTCTACTAGGTTTAAAATTTATGCTAATCTGTTAAGTTTGAGAGTGGTGAGAGACATGCTTGATTAGTTTTGAGGTTTTAGCCTATAAAAGCCAATGGAACATATGTACGTTGGATGCTACCCAATATGTGAGATGACATAAATTCGACAAGTGCACAAGCGTCACGAGGTGCATATTACAAGGAATAAACCTACAATCTTCTCTACTGTGGAGCAAGTGAAAACTCAAGAATCAAACAGAGATGGTGAAGTTGTTTTGTTGATGGAAACCTTGCATCAAAAAGACAACATATTGTTGAGTTATAGGTTGAGTGTGTTGCTCTCAAACAAACGATTGTCAATATGGTTAGTATCAATACCATGGCATAGTCCATGGCCAAGTTATCCATTAGATCTTTGGGCACTAAAGAGGATGAGATAGTTCAACAATAGCCAACAAATGTGGAGATGGAAATCGTGGATTGGAACTTGGCCAACATTGAATTGAAGAAGGATGAAGCACATAGATATCTAGACATTACCTAGTAATCTATCCCATTTTTCAAATTATTTTATTACTATGTGTTTTTGTTAGGATATATACATATAATAGAATTCAAGTGCATCTTTTTTAGAATAGTCATGTAGACATAGACTATCAAGCTGAGGTAGTAAACTTATTCATGACAATTTTGTTGGACAATTATATTATAAGTATTTGCATGTTGTACAATGTAACTGCAACACTTTTAAATACAAATATAATTGTATGTGTGTGTAGTTGTCATGTCCATAGACATTATTGTCTTTTTGAAAATGAGTATGACAAAGTAGGTGACGATGGTGAAGGTAACCATGTTATAGTTATTAAACCATACCTAAAGAGTATGCTACTATATGTTGAAAAAAAAAATGAAGTCGGGGGCAACACTAACTCTTCCTTCCTAGCTCTAATTCCCGAGGAGGTGAATCCTTCATCATTCTCTAGATTTTGGCCAATCTCCCTTTACAACTCTTCATACAAAATCTTGACCAAAATAATGGCAAATAGGATGAAGAAGATCCTCTCCAAGATAATCTTCAATAACCAGGGTGGTTTTATGTAGAAACGATCATTAATAGTGAGGCTTTGAGGTCATTGGAGGATATAACCAGAGAATTCCATGTTAGGATTAAACTTTTAAAAGACAATGAAGGGTTAAGCTCACCCCCATGTCATGTGATAGTTTCCTACTCATCTCCAATATCTAACAGTCAAGGTGAGGAATATGTAGGGGAGGGAAAAATAGTTTCCATAGACACTAAATCCTCCAGTGAAGAGAATAAACAATAGAAGAAAGATGTTAGATCTTTCTCAAACTAAGATGGTATGTGATGTTTCTACTATACTTATTATACTTATTGGTAATGTCCATGCTTTGTGGTTTTTGATGTTAGTTATATTCTAAGAATTATTATAGTCTAAGTAATGTTGATGGGTTTTGGCCTTTTGTAGTCAAATCAACGGGCTATATGAAGACATTAATCTACCCATGAGAAGAAACACCTATGGGTATAGTTGGGGTGTTAATGTTCTAATGATATAATTATGTAAGAAAAAAAATTATATTAGAAAAAAAAAAGAACCATGTAAAAGCCAAATGAGCTCAAATTCATCCAAGGTTGCATTAAAAATACATATAGGATTTATACAATCAAAACTACAGTTATA
>SNQJ01S0018817.1:0-33232 GCA_010110895.2 Picea sitchensis | reverse complement strand
CTCAAGGGTGCCAAATTTTTCAGTAAGATTGATCTAAATTCAGGCTACCACCATGTGTCGATTGAGAAAATTGATGTATGGAAGACAAAATTCAAGTCTAAAGAAGGTCTCTTCGAGTGGTTGGTCATGCCTTTCGGCTTGACTAATGCCCCAACCGCATTCATGTGGATGATGGATGATATAATGTGGCCATTTGCAAACTCCTATGTGGAAGTATATCTAGATGACATCCTCATCTTTAGCAAAACCTGGGAGGAACATTTGAAGCAAATTCTACAGGTCTTAGGCACCCTACGACAACACAAGTTATATACTCATATGGAGAATTGTTCCTTCAACATGCAGAGAATTCATTATTTGGGATACATTGTGGATGAATAGAGTGCGCATGTGGATCTAGCCAAGATCCAAGTCATATGTGATTGATCGGTCTCAAAGACACTGACCCAACTTCACAATTTCTTGGGCCTCGCTAACTTCTACACAAGTTTGTGTTGGAGATCTCTCATATTGCTTGGGCTCTAAGCCAAGTGGCCAAGGGTGGAGGAAAGGCCAAGTTTTTTTGGGCCACATCACAACAGAAAGCATTTAAGGATTTGAAATTTCACCTCTGCTCAACACCATTCCTTTTTATGCCGGACTTGCAACTACCATTTGAGATTTAGATAGATGCTTTATATTATGCTATCAGTGCAGTCCTCACTCAGCATGGGCATCCGATGGCCTATCACAGTGAAACACTATCTAATGTTGTTTGTATATACCCAACCTACGACAAAGAGATGTACTCCATTATGTAGGCATGTTGACAGTGGAAGCATTACATTATGGGAAAGGAAATGATCATCCACATTAATCACAATCCTTTGTAATTCATGCAGACACAATGAAAGTTACAAAATGACTGCCATCAGAAGTGTTCCACATACTTGCATCAATTCCACTCAAACATCAAGTACAAGAAGGGCAATGCTAACCATGTTGTGGATTTCCTCAGTCGACTCCCAGTTGTGGCGCTAGCCACCATTCTTAACTCTTGTGGGCATGAGACCTTCTGGTGGCCATAATTATCTAACATTGACTCTAAATTTGTTGTTACCTATCAAACATTGAGTGTAGGAAAATCAGTTCCAAACTTTCATCTCCGGGATGGACTACTATGCCATATGATCCATGTATGTGTTCCTTCAAGTGAGCGTGCAAAGATGATCATGGAAGCTCATTATAGTTGGGTGGTAAGACACTCTGGTGTGGAAAAAAATTGTGGTAGTACCGCAAAAGAATTTTTATTGGTTGAAGCTTCGACAATATATCCACAAGTATATTAGATCATGCACTACTTGCGCCATTGCCAGACCTGCCATCAAGAAAAGGGGCTATACATCCCTCTCCTTACAAATGATAGGCCTTTTAAGTCCATCTCTATGGATTACATGCATGGTCTACCTTCAACCAAGCATGGTAATGACTATGTCTTTGTGGTCATTGATCAATTCTCTAAGATGCTAGTTTTGGCACCCAGAAAGAAGAGTATCATAGTTGAGGCCATCACTCAACTCTTATCTGCATGTGTTTGGGTTCAGTTTGGGCTCTCACAGACCATTATTTCATATCTAGATATTAGGTTCCTAAGTACTTTCTGGTCCAACCAATGGTTGAGGGTGGACACTAAGCTAACCAAATCAATTGCCTTCCACCCACAGACTGGTGGAAAAGTAGAGGTGGTCAACAAGATGATTATTCATATCTTGAGATTGTATAATTCCAAACATCCATGCACATGGGATGAGAAGATTCCTTATGTTCAACATAGCTACAACAAATCCCTCCACAACTCTATTGGCCACAACCCTTTTCAAGTGCACTTGGGGTTCCAACCATTAGCCCCCATTGACATAGCTCTGCCCATTGCAACTACACAGGAAGAGTCCTCCCATGCTCAGACCAAAGTTGATCGAGTAGCCAAATTTTTTGAATGAATCCAACACATCCAATAATAAGTTCATGATATTTTGCAGAGAGCCAGCACCAAGTGCAAGAAGTTCCACGATCAACATCGAGTACCACATAAGTTTCGAGTGGGAGATAAGGTATGGTTGCATTTGGAGGAAGAGCACCTCACAGGACCCCATCATAAGCTCCACCCACTTTGATATTAGCCTTACAACATCACCAAGGTTGTGGGTGAGAATGATTTTGAATTAGGTAATCCCCCTTTCCTTGGCTTCCACCCCATATTTTGCTTCGACCATCTTTTCCACCTCTCCTTAACACTTTAAACATGGTCGAGCACTTGGCCCCTACAAAACTCAATCCTGACTGCATTGAACAAGTGAAGTCGATCGAATACTGGAAAACAAGATGAAGGGCACCCTCCAACAGAACATCCAATTCTATCGGGTCGCCAAAGCAGGGCAACTTCTTCATGAAGGCAAGTGTCTCACTAGGAGTCAAATTCAGCAGAAGTTCCCCATCTGATGGAGGAAATTGACTCAATGGGGACCATTGCTTCCTAAGGTGGAGGACCAATCCAGGTGGATAGTGGTGGCCACCCACTTGTTCCACTAATTCAAAATGATTCCACATCTTGGCATCTTTTCTATAGTTTTTGGGTCCCAAACTTCTGGGGCCATTTTGAGGCCCTAAACCACGTTTTGGGGCATGGTAGTGCCTAGCATGTAACTAGAGGCACAAGCTAGGCTATTCAAAATGTGTACTTTTTGGATAGACCTTTCTAATGAGCTATCAAGCACCCCAAACAAAGATCATATGAAAAATTTACGCCCCGAGAAGTTGACGTATCAACTAACCACATCGGGGCTCACAAACCTTTTGGTGTTTCAACTTCTAGGGTCAGGGTTTTCTCATTGATGTTTTATGTTAAAAGTCCTTTTCAACCTCTTTGTAATCAACTTCTTGTGAATGAGCATAGTCGACACATATCTCTCTTTAGGGTTAAGCTACCACCATTCTAGCTAGCTCGTGTGCTTTGCATTTTACAGTCTTTTGTATTCCAAACAATCATTAATACAATATGAGTTTAACTATATTATTGTATTTCTTGCAATATATGTGTGTGTTTCCTTGTTATATCTTTGCCTTCATGTCGTTCTCAATATAATCTGGATCAATAATGGACCTAGTCCACCTTAAGTTGAATGGCCTCCACTGTTATTAGTCTAATGGGTCCTTTAACCCCCCATTACACCCCTAGGGAGGATCCTAGTACTCCACCCCCCCTTGGAAAATAGTTACCCTCATCACTTGTTGTTAGGAGGTACAACCACAAACCAAGGTCTCATGGACAAGTGTTTACTGCAATGCTGAAGTAATCTAGGGAACCTAGGTCCCATGTACAAGTGCTAGGCACCATGCTAAAGTAGTCCAACAATCTCCACCATAATCTTGGGTCCCATGTACGATTGTTGACTGCCATGTTGAAGTAGCTAGTGTCCCATGAGCAAGTACCAACTGCAATATTGAGGTAATCCAAGGAGCTCATCCACAAACCAAGGTCCTATGTCAAAATCTCATGTTAACTTCCCGTTGAATATATCTAAGCTAAGTATGTGACTGAGAATGGTGCTCCAAATGCCTAATACCATAATGTGGATCTAAATATGCAAATCCAACCATATTCAAAAAATTGTCCACATAGTGCAAAAGGTTGGATGTGGATCTAGAAGGAACACTGATACTAGAGAATATGCAAGTTGAGAATGGGTAGTCATAATTGGATCTTGACTTCCTGCAACAATGTTCTCCACGTAAGGTGGAGTAGAGTCATCAAAAAGAAGCTAGAAGTAGTTGTTTTCCCATAAATTACAATTGCCCATATACCATTTCTCACAAGCCTTTTCCTTCTCTAAATCATACCAACCATAACATATGTCACTTATATACTCATTTTCAATATCGCTCCAAATTTCCATCCTTTGGATTGCTTCATAGGCTTCTTGTATCTATTGTAGGAGGTGCTCCATTTAGAGTTGCACTATACAAACTCCTTCCCGGCGTTGAAATTTTCCTACTTTGTGTATCCATTGTTTGATACGTTCTTCATAATCCATAGCCTCTCTAAGAAAACTTATAGGAGGGGATTCTTCCACATAATTTTCATTTTCCATATAATCTGCATATATCACTAGATATTTCTCAAAGAGAGGGGTTAATATACCCTTCTAAAAGGCCATAAGCCAAAGTAAGTATCAGAGTAGGGTGTTAAGGGTGGAAATTTGTAAGGCTTGTAGAAAACTGATCATAAGTATATCATATAATATACCAAATCAAAGCCCCAAAATTCCTCTTTCCAATGGCATTGGTATAGAAGCAATCAAAGAACCCTATCAAAATATATATTCTCTGCAGTCTACATAGTTGTCATGGAAAAACCCTAAAATAATTGGTTTTAAATTAGTGATATCTTCACTTCCTAAACTTTGATTTAGACGATTTTTTTTTTGAACTTGAATTTTTTTCCAAGAGGAACTCCTACCTAGAGCTAGTTTATTCAAAATTTTATCATAAAGATACAATAATTGATTTGAATATCATGGCCTTCTTTTTCCCTTTGAAACCCTACAAAATAGAAAGAAAGAAAAAAACTCACTTTTGGGCCCAAGAAGGAGTCCCGATACCAATTGTTAAGTGACTTAGATTTGAAAATCCTATCATACACAAGATATATAAGCATAAGATGGAAAACCCCCTTTACTTCCCTTAAGGTAGGGTAACACCTTATAATGAACCTTTTATGGAAGGAATCCGCTTTGGTTCACTTGCCTCTTACGGTTGGGAAATCTATCAACGAGCTAAGCTCCAAATACAATAAACTCCACACCTCTCATAAGGAAGAATCCATCCTCATTTATAGCAAACAAGAGAACCTTAATCATATCAAACTCCTAACTACCTAGTGGACCTTCTTTAATGAGGTAATATTACATTTATTCAATACTAACTAACATAGTGGACCTAGTCCACCTTACATAAAATGGCCTCTACTATTATTACTCTAATAGGCCCTTCAACCCCCATTACACCTCAAGAGAGGATCCCAACACACCACCTTTGTTACCCATCATGAAAGTTCCCTTATGGTCCATAATAAAGATGTTTATTCTCCCACGAAGTTCAATCCTAGCTAGGAAATTCCTTATCTCACCTTATGCACCAAAATGAGTGGGGCCATAGAATTTGTTCAATACACCACATGTAGAGAAGCAATTGAGTGCCCACTATTGAAAAATGTATCTTAAGTAGGAACTTCTTGCACGGGTTCAGTATGAACGTGAAAGAAGTGGTTCGATACATTTCGAGAGTGACCACCCAGGAAAAATGGTCATTAATTCTATTTTGTAATTCACTTTGGACAAAGTCAAATACCTTAGGTTTTTCAGTTGAGTACAATAAAGTGCATTTAATGCATTAATGACTTAGTTTGGATCTCAACCATACATCTCAAAATCATATTAGGTTTTGAATATTAAGGTTTTGGTAGATCAAGGTTTAGAAAACCATAAATAAGACAAGATAGAGAGAACTTTGATTACAATTGAACAATTGAATAGGGTAGAGAGAGAGAGAGAGAGAGAGGTTGTACAACACAACCACATAACAATTCCATACAACCATATGGATCAACACAATCCATATAACATCAATTGTATAGGATGTATAGTAGAGATGTATAGTTCATACAAAAAATTGTTGTTATTTTCCATTTTATGTTTTTCCCAACAGGTCGTACCTCTTTCAGGTAGGTCATACACCTTGTTCAAGGTGATTTTGATAACTATGTAGCTATTATTTTTAGCATACTATGGAGGCTATCTTGTAATCTTTGATCAAAGAAATGAAAAGTTGATTTGAAGGAGAAATCCTCGTGTATGTATTTTATTCTTCCGCTCTTCATTTTTCCAACTGTTGTGTGATTGATGCAATGTTTTAAAAGTTAATTCTCTATTGTTAAATAAATTTGTTTTGAGTTATTTAATAATATAACATTAGGACAGTCCTCTGATGGGGTGACAGTTGGTCAGCTGGAGCAAGATGGCGTGCATGAAGCTAGGGGAGTTATTACCCCCAGCCTCCAGCCCCATATCTAACCCATTTGAATGATGGGCCATCGCACTGTAGTTATGGTAGTGCGTTGCTACACCATAAGGAATTTAATGGCTCCCCACGCAAACCAGAGTTGGAGTACTAGAGCAAGTACGAGGCATCGGGTTGGCGTCACCTCTGCCTTCATGGCGCTCCTCACAATCACTTCATCGACCTCTATGAAGGTAATATTCCTCAAGTACTCTGTCATTCTTCATTTTCCGTTGGCTCTCTTGTTCTTCTGGTATTCCAATCCTTCATGCTGCAGGCATTCTCCCCTCCATCCAGTGGCTTCCATCCCTCTACTAGTTACCCCCATTAGTTTTCATCTCACCGGTGTTGTAACTCTAGCATGTTCTTCTCTGGACCAAAACTCTAATCTTCTTCTCTTCCCCCTCCTCTGCTGCAATTCTTCCATCATGCCCAAAGAGCGGGGTAAACCCAAAAGAGCTACACAGTATTATAGCTTCATTTCTCGGTGCAACCACCCTGATCCCTCGCAACCCTCTCTTCTGACCACCAGATCTCCTAACATTGGACAAAATTGGCTTGAAATTCCTCTACCTTCCCTTAGTGCTCTGCACTCGCCTCCACTCCTCTCTGAAACCATGCTTGATCCTGGAAGTTTCCCTGTGGATGAAGAAATTCCTCCTCTCGAGATGCAACCTTTGGAAGCTCTTCCAGAGCCTTGCATCATCATTAGTCCCTAGGCCCGACCTTTGGAGCAAGGCAACTGCATGACTGAGGAATAAATTCCCCCTAGTTGGTTGACAGATTGGATAGCCCGAAACACCACCCTTGGAATGTCCATGGAAGAAATTCCACCAACATCTTTTGACGCAGACACAACTCCTCATGAGGATACGGTTGGGAAAAGTGAGCAGCCTCTACTCATTCCACACCGTTTTTCGGACGACCGCCTTATGTTGATCTTTGATATGCAGCGGAACCTGGAGGACCAAATTCACAATTAGAGCATCCTCAGTCGATGCATGGACCTCCTGTTCAACTCCCTGTCGGGTGCACTAAATAAGATGTGTTGTCCAACTTGCGGACAAAGGTTTGTCTTCACCTACAACAATGATGGACACCAGGGTTCGCCAAACCTCTAGCTTCTCTCTCTTTTTGCATATCAGGAACCAACTTCAGATATTTTTGGTTTTGCTAAATTCTCTGGTGTAGGGCAATAACCATGTTATGTTTTCTAGCATTAGACATATTTTCTGGTGCATGATACTAGCCACGTCATAGTTTTGGAGCACGACACTTGTCACGTCATATTTTCTAATTTCAGTTATGTTTCTAAGTTCTTCTGCAAGCCACCTATTCTAGTTTCCCTGCTGTGGCGGAACATGTGGCAAACTATGAACATTGTACTGACATGATGCTTTTAAGGTAATATATACTTTCTTTTATTTACAAAAAAGAAAAGAAGATAACATTAGGACAATATTCACCTAGGCTAGAAAATTCACACCTACATCCTTTCCAAGTATTAGTGCAAGACCTTCAGGCATCTTCCACTCGAGAAAGCATATAAGTTTCAAGTAGGTTGACATCCATTCTAAGTTGATGCACATGCAAGTACATTTATCAGTGCAAAAATAGACATAAGAAAATATGCTAACAAGCACCTCTCAAATGTCTTGATCGTTTAGAAGTTGGAGGGAAATGTTTTCGCTACTGCATAATGCGAGTTGCAACATTGCCATTACCTTCACCATTGTCACCAACTTTGCCACAATCATCTGCAAAATGACAACAATGTCTATGGAAATGGGTAAGAATAATTATTTTTTCTTATTAAAACAAGGTGTTATGTAACTATTTTTTTAGTTAAAAAGACATACATTGTTTTAAAAAAATGCATAAGGACAATATTTTCAATATTTTATACCACATAAAAGAAGAAGAAGAAAACATTATTGTGTAATGATATTTCAACTTAGAGATACACTAATCTCATCTAATATCATATAAATAATGATGATTTTTTTAACATAAACAATTATGCTTTTGTATTAAAAAGGGGTTGCAACCAAGCTAGTGAGCATGATAATACAAAAAAATAAGTTGTCTCTAATGGAAAAATTCAGCTTACTTGTCCAACAGTTTAGGCTTAAAGCATGTAAAACTGTATCATTCTTCACAGAGGACTTCAAAAAAATTCCTGCAAGTATAGAATATGAAGAAAACAACTTTACAAATCATAAGACTCTACTAGCTAATAAGGGTAAGCTTGTTATTTGGTTCATTTGAGATTCATTGTTTTCCAAGTCCCTTTCCTTAAGCATTTGATGGATTGTTTCGTTTTCTTTGGGTACAGATTCAATAGTTCTACATGGTTCCAGTTTGAATTCAACATGAATGAAGAGTAGCAATACTAACACAAGCATGGTTCCTTAGCCCTCCACCAAGAAAATATTATTTTTTCAAACATACTATGTGGTCTAGTTGAGTCGAATAGAGCTCTCAATCCAAGGCGGCCTTTTTTAGCCTACGCTCTAGAGCCTACAACATATTCCATAATCCCACCTTCAAATGAAGTTAATTTCACCATTGGTTCAAGACACTCATACCAAAATGACTCTAGAATATGTGGAAACATCGAGGAGGCTTTACTACTATATCAACAAATCATCATACCAATTTAAGGTCACAATCATATCCAAATGAAAATCTTGTCCCTAGGGGATGGCTTGAAATTATACCTCCCCGTTTTTCTTTATCACTCCTTCATTCAACCTCGATGCCCTATTGGAATTCCTATCAGCTTCTCAATTGAGATCCCTTAGAATATGTATGAACTTGATAGCCTCAAATAGAAGACTCTTTTTTTTTATTCTTGCAATGATTTTGGCCATCTTACCATTGGTCATGGCTTTAATGATGTTCATAAAATTAATAATAATCATTGAATCCCCAATAGTTATTATAGATTTTGCAATGGAATGGTTTATACAATTTATTCCCTAGAGGAGAGAACAGGCCTTTACCTGATTATTTGTGGTTGTCCCTAGATCCCATTGATAGTTCAATACTAGATTTCGTCGGGGATCAATAAGCCCCCCCCTCCACTTGCCTTCTAAGGGTTTCCTTTCAACTCTCCATCAAAGAAGAGGATATATTTGTGTTGTCCTTTTAACCACTCTTTGAATTCTTTCTCTTTCATTTGCATCTACCATGTACGATGATGAGATGGTCGAGAGAACACAACTATTGATTTAGAAGATCTTCCCATAAGGATGTTAGCTAGCCACTCCTCCTCATCATAGTTAGGCAACTACACTTGGTGGCCCCTTAATCCCTTAATTTTGATAGATGCATACATTAATCCCCAAGCTTTAGCTACAATGAGTCTATGATGTTGAATTTCTTGCTGAAATATTGCTTTATTATGTGCTAACCATACTTTCCAACAAATGTACTTTGGTATTTTGCTTTCCAATCTCACTCGAGAACTGGTTTATTTATGAGTGATCCCCTATACTTTTTATGCCAAAGAGAGAACGTATCTCTCCAATCTTTTGAGGCTACTATTGATGAGATATTTGAAGGTGATGGGCCAAACTTATTTGGTAAATATGTAGTGAAAAAGAGATGCTACCATGTTTCTACTTCTAAATGACACATAGGACACCCATAAGGACCATGTAACCCCCTTTCTTGGAGATTCTCTATTGTAATAAAATTATCATGAATCACGACCCAATAGAGGGTATTGACCTTTGGGAGACTAATGTCTTTCCAAGCATGTTTCTAGATGCTGGCATGTTGAGGAAGAGGAAGAGTCAAAATCCAAGTTTGACAACCATTATAAACCATGTATTCATTTATGCCCTAGCCTTTGTTTTCCAACATAGAAATGACAATTGTAGCACACCCTTTCAAAAAGACAAGGAGGACAGGTACAAAGGGGGCTAGGTTGGTTGGTGGTGTGAGAGAAACCTAACTTATCCTTCAAGTTTCATATGTAGACCAAATGGAAATGTCAAACTGATTTTTGAGACCTTGATTTTCCATCCAATATTTTAGAGGGAGAAGTTCATGTTTGCGTTCAATAGGAGGACTCCCCATAATGCTATCATTCTAGATATCAATTTATTTTTTTGTTGCCTACAATTCAAGTTAGCTAGGACTGTGTTAGAGGTGCTACCACTTTAATGAATTTTCAGATGTGCGATCCCTATTGAAATTGAGAGGATTTTCCAGACATCTCTTGTGATTCCCTTGAAAGTATTTTTTTAAGGAGAGTTTTTTTCCACCACTCATGCTTACCAGATATTAGTCTCCATGTAATCTTTGCCCCATAAGCTATATTCATTATTGTAGAGTCTTTAATTCCCAGTCCCAGACCACCATGGTCTTGTGGAGATATGATGGTGTTCCATTTAATTAGATGGCATTTCTTGTGATTTGATTTACCTCATTGCCAAAAAAATATGTGTATTTCTCTACCTACTTGTTTCACAATTTCGATTGGGGCTAGCATTGCCAAGCATTGGTATATGGGAACAACAAACAATACTGATTTTATGAGCATTATTTTTCCCATAGGGTTTAACCAGTGCGATCCCCACTGTTCAAATTTACCTTTGATCTTTCATATAACACCTTGTTGAACCTCTGTAGTAGGGTTACTCAAAGATGTTGGTATTCCAAGATATTTAAAAGAGGTCAAAGACTCTAAGCATGGAAACATAAAATTCGGGATATTGAGAGAAGAAACTAAGGATTGATATTCCAACCATATATTTGACTTTTATATATTCACTCTTCCTCCTCTACAATTACTATAGAGGCCCCTCCCAAGAGAAGGGCGTTGTCTGCAAATTGTGAATGATTAATTCCTCTTACTTCTTTAGCTATGTTGATTCCATGAATATTGTTGGCCACTCTTTTAGCATTTAATTTTTTGCTTAATCCTTTGCCATGATAATGTATAATAATGGAGAGAGAGGACATCCTTGCCTCAATCCCTTGTTGCTTTTGAAAAAATAGTGGGCATCCCATTCACTAAAGGTGCTATCCATGGGCACTAATGCAAGATTTAACCCATTGCACAAAATTATTATTAAACTTAAATCTAGAAGAGACAACAAAAAGGAAACATAGTCATAACTGATCGAAAGTGTTGACCATGCCTATTTTTAAAACCATTCATTTGTCCTTGTTCTCTCGACTGGAATGTATTGCCTCTTGGACCATGATTATATTGGTTCGACCAAAATGTATTGCCTCTTGGACCATGATTATATTGCCTATTATCAATCGTTTTTGCATAAAACTATCATGTTTATCAAAGATTATGTTGGCGGGGATCTTCTTCACCCCGTTTGTCGTTATTTTGGTTAAGATTTTGTAAGAGAGTTATGTAGGATTGGTCAAATCAGAGGAATGAAGGGTGATTCACCTCCTTGGGAATTATAGAGTTAGGAAGGAAGAATTATGTTGCCCCTACTTCATGTTTTTAACATACAATAGCATGCACTTTAGGTTTGATGTAATAATTACAATAACATGATTACCTTCACCAGCATCGCCAACTTTTCCACAATCACATGTAAAAGACAACAATGTCTATAGACACGAGTAAGGATAATTATTTTTCTTTTTAAAATAAAATGTTAAGTAACTATTTTTTAAATAAGAAGATAAGCATTGTTTTAAAAAATCCATAACAAGAATATTTTCAATATATACCACTCTCATCTAATATCATATAAATAAATGATAACCATGTTGTTTCTTGACACTAACCTTATTAGATAAATAAAAAACTATTGGATAAATAAAAAATTATTGGATAAGTAAAATAGATAAAATAAAGGAAACTATAATCCATCATTAAAAATATACACAAACATGAATATTTCTCTTTCAATATATACTACTTTCATCTAATATCATATAAATATGAATATTTTCAATATATACTATTTTCATCTAATATCATATAAATATAAATGATGATGATGTTGCTTCTTAGCACTAAAATATTTAATAGATAAGTAAAAGAGATAAACATTTCCATCTAATATCATATAAATAAGGAATATTTTCAATATATACTATTTTCATCTAATATCATATAAATATAAATGATGATGATGTTGCTTCTTAGCACTAAAATATTTAATAGATAAGTAAAAGAGATAAAATATTTCATCTAATATCATATAAATATGAATATTTTCAATATATACTATTTTCATCTAATATCATATAAATATAAATGATGATGATGTTGCTTCTTAGCACTAAAATATTTAATAGATAAGTAAAAGAGATCAAATAAAGGGGACTAGATTTCAAGCATTGTTTAAAAAAATCCATAACAAGAATATTTTCAAAATATACCATTTAAATCTCATATCATATATGATGATGATGTTGTTTCTTGACATTAACATTATTAGAAAGTAAAATATATAAAATAGTTGAAGTGGACCCATGTAAGATTTTTGGAGGTAGACAACGAGTTGGTTTGGGCTTTCAACAATTGAAGTGGGAGCTATTTGGCCAAGCTAAGATATCTAGCTATGAGTACCAATGAGGGTTAAGATGATCGATGGCGGTTTAAAAAAATCTCGAAGATAGTCCACCAAAATGTATTTTGTTTTTTGGTTGGCTCTTCGTAATCGTGTTTTGACTTGGGATATGATGCAACAAATAGGGAAACAAAGGTCAAGATTTTTTGTTCTTTGCAAAAGTGTTGAGGAAACTAACCATCATGTGTTATGTTTGTGTCCCTTTACTTGTTAGGTTTGGTGCAATCTCAGTCGACAGTTGGGATTGGGGTCGAATCTAGGACAATGGCACAATGGATGATTATATTCATGATTTATTTTCAGTCCCATCTTTGAAGGAGTATAGTGTACTTCCTATTGTTGTGGCTTAGGGCTTATCCCCCAACCCGTTATTCTATATAAAGGAGGGAGTGGGGGTGCTACCATAACTGTTGTTGAGCCATGACCATAATCGTTTGACTTCTAATGGGCTAGAGCTCCAATCCCTTGGAAAGTGGGTCACCTACACACGTAGATTGTTGTTGGCGTGATGCTGGAATAACACTTAGTCGAATAGGTGCTGAGCCCAAACCCTGGGAAGAAGGAATCAACGCATATGAGTAAAAGCTATAGCCTCTTGTGGTTGGTGGACCAAGCCTACCACATGGGAAGGCTGGAGATACATCCACCGCTACACCTAAACATCAATATGTTGATGGCCAGGAACACGAGCATTTTTGAAGACAAGCTTTGGCCTCCATTTAAAGTGGCTCACCAATCTTTGGCTCTTTTAACTGGATATAAAGGGACAAGCCATGAGAAGTGAACTCGAGAGCTAGGCTTGGTGGACATTAACATAAATTTAGCTTGGGGATTTTTTTATGGTGCATGCCAGGGGAAAAATTGCATGGTTGGGATTGGGTACATTTTATATTTCAATGAAGATCATTTTGTTACTCGCAATGCAAATTTGTGTATGGGCTCAAATAACCAAGGCGAATTGCAGTGAGTCGAGATGTTCTTTCCTTGTAAGTCTCAGGGACTCTAAGTTACACATTGGATGATTGATACATCTATATAAATCGGATCGTTGAATCTCAATCGGGTTAAACTCCTGCGGTTTGCACTCTTTAGTTTTATCGCATTTTCACATGTCTTTCTGAGCATAATCTAAAAAATGATCTTTTATCCAAAGATGCATCCATGGCAACAATTTGTTGTTTCGTGATGAGTACTGTGGGGGAGTTACTCTCATAGGAGAGTAGCTTTGCTTTTAACTATAATGATATGTGTATCGAACTGACAGCCTTGGCTCTTGACTCTATCAATCTAGGTCATATTTTCTTATACTTTTTAGGCTATTTTTGTAATCATTATGATAAGCAATTTTACTCGTTGTAACATTTTTTGGACTATCTCCGAATCCAGTAAAATTACGATGAAACACTCATGAATTCATAACTTTTAATTTACATAAAAGAGATGGTTATGTTTTTTTCCATGAAAAACACAAGATAAAAATAAAACCTAGATTTCAATTCATTTAAAAAATCCATAACAAGAATATTTTCATTATATACCACATTTATCTAATATCATATAAATGATGACGATGTCGTTTGTGGACACTAACATTATTAGAAAAAAAAAAGATTTATTAGATAAGTAAAAGAGATAAAATAAAGCGAACTAGATTTCAAACATTTTAAAAAAAATCTATAACATGAATATTTTCAATATATACTACTTTCATCTAATATCATATAAATGATGATGTTTTTAAGCCATAAATATCATTAGATAAGTAAAAGAAATGATGGTGATGGTTTTTGGGCTCTAACATCATTAGATAAGTAAACGATTTATTAGTTAAATTAAACAAATAAAATAAGGAAAAACAGATTTCAAACATTGTTAAAAAAAATAAAAATAAAAATCATAGAAGAATATTTTCAATATATACCACTCTCATCTAATATCATATTAATGGTGATGGTGTTGTCTCTTTACACTAACACATTAGATAAATAAACCATTTATTAGATAAGTAAAAATAGATAAAACAAAGGAAACTCATATTTCAATTTAGAAATATATTACTTATATCTTAAAATTATATAAATAATATAAATAATGATAATTTTGTTGACATTAACAAAATTTATTATAACAATAATGATGATGTTTTATTGATATTAATAAAATTTATTAAATAAAATAAAGGAATATATATATATATATATATATATATATATATATATATAATGTTAGTTAAAATGTCATGAATATGGTTGGAAAAAAAAAAAAAACCAATCGATGACCAAAATTAATATTATTTCTTTTTAAAAGAGAATGAAATTATAGCAATTTGTTAAAGTATTGCTATAAACCACAATCAAGGAGACAACACAATTAAAACCTATATGAAAATATTTAGATAAATTTATTATATAAGTGAAGAAAAATCATAATATTAAATCTTGGTTGCTTGAATACGATAGATTCGATCCTTTGTCTCTATTGAGGTGGTTGTACAAAAATTTACAATTAGACGATATAAATACAAGATTATAAACACAATACAAATGAACAGGGTGAGACACACTAGAATCAATCAATGGCAAGAGCAATTCCAGTGGGTTGCATGCACCCCCAACCTTATTCCAACACAGTTGTTGATAGTGCTAATGGTCACAGTTTCCATTTGCACACGAGAATGAAGTGAAGCTTTTACTTCCAATCGAAATCTTTGTTCTTGAAACGAAAAAGAGGGGTGGGTAGGGTCATGTCGGTGGTTTCCACCCCTCTCAATGTCAACCCCAATGAGGATACGACCTCACTCAATGAAATCACCAAGCTCGACTTCCCCATTCTTAAACAAGTATGTATATATTCTCTCTTCTTTGATTCTACAAAATTCTCCAATGTATGTGTACATATACCCTTCATAAACCCCAACTATCTAAGCATATACTTCTACTTTCTTTTGCATGCGTTGGTGAGGACGTGGTATACCGAGAGGCATGTCGTGCTAGTATGAACTTGGTGTTGCTATTGATGTTAGGCCCAAGTGATTGAAAGATATAACTGTAGTTTTGATTGTATAAATCCTATATGTATTTTTAATGCAACCTTGGATGAATTTGAGCTCATTTGGCTTTTACATGGTTCTTTTTTCTAATAATTTTTTTTCTTAGCATAATTATATCATTAGAACATTAACACCCCAACTATACCCATAGGTGTTTCTTCTCATGGGTAGATTAATGTCTTCATATAGCCCGTTGATTTGACTACAAAAGGCCAAAACCCATCAACATTACTTAGACTATAATAATTCTTAGAATATAACTAACATCAAAAACCACAAAGCATGGACATTACCAATAAGTATAATAAGTATAGTAGAAACATCACATACCATCTTAGTTTGAGAAAGATCTAACATCTTTCTTCTATTGTTTATTCTCTTCACTGGAGGATTTAGTGTCTATGGAAACTATTTTTCCCTCCCCTACATATTCCTCACCTTGACTGTTAGATATTGGAGATGAGTAGGAAACTATCACATGACATGGGGGTGAGCTTAACCCTTCATTGTCTTTTAAAAGTTTAATCCTAACATGGAATTCTCTGGTTATATCCTCCAATGACCTCAAAGCCTCACTATTAATGATCGTTTCTGCATAAAACCACCCTAGTTATTGAAGATTATCTTGAGAGGATCTTCTTCACCCCATTTGCCATTATTTTGGTCAAGATTTTGTATGAAGAGTTGTAAAGGGAGATTGGCCAAAATCTAGAGAATGATGAAGGATTCACCTCCTCAGGAATTAGAGCTAGGAAGGAAGAGCGAAGTTGCCCCTCATCATTTTTTTCAACATAGTAGCATACTCTTTTAGGGCATATTTAATAACTATACTGGTTACCTTCACCATCGCCACCCACTTTGTCATAACCATTTCAAAGACAATAATGATCTATGGACATGTATACCAACACACACACACAATTATATTTGTATTTAAAAGTGTTGCAGTTACATTGTACAACATGCAAATACTTATAATATAATTGTCCAACAAAATTGTCATGAATAAGTTTACTACTTGAGCTTGATATTCTATGTCTACATGACTATTCTAAAAAAGATGAACTGTAATTCCCATTATATGTATATATCCCAACAAAATAGTAATAAATAATTTGAAAAATGGGATAGATTACTAGGTAATGTCTAGATATCTATGTGCTTCATCCTTCTTCAATTCAATGTTGGCCAAGTTCCAATCCACGATTTCCATCTCCACATTTGTTGGCTATTGTTGAACTATCTCATCCTCTTTAGTGCCCAAAGATCTAATGGATAAGTTGGCCATGGACTATGCCATGGTATTGATACTAACCATATTGACAATCGTTTGTTTGAGAGCAACACACTCAACCTATAACTCAACAATATGTTGTCTTTTTGATGCAAGGTTTCCATCAACAAAACAACTTCACCATCTCTGTTTGATTCTTGAGTTTTCACTTGCTCCACAGTAGAGAAGATTGTAGGTTTATTCCTTGTAATATGCACCTCGTGACGCTTGTGCACTTGTCGAATTTATGTCATCTCACATATTGGGTAGCATCCAACGTACATATGTTCCATTGGCTTTTATAGGCTAAAACCTCAAAACTAATCAAGCATGTCTCTCACCACTCTCAAACTTAACAGATTAGCATAAATTTTAAACCTAGTAGAACCTAGAGCATAATGAAGCACCCTTACCTATAATTGATGGCACCACTAGTTACACACTAGGAAAGATTCGGTCCCACTTGCTAAGAGAAACAAGGTTGATGAGTGAAGATAATCACCCCTTCCATTATTCCTACCTAGGAGAACCTGACTCAGAAGTAGAGTTCCTTTAGCTGCGTGTCTAACCCCACCACCATTACACACCCTTAAATCACTAAATCCTCTTATTATATTCAAGTAATTATTTCTCAGACTCACTCAATCACCCAATTCAAATACATTGACCAACCATAACCTTGACTTATAGGTCTTCAAAAGAAAAAAGGGAAAAATCTGAACCATGAAATAATCCCAATTGCATCAAAAGGACAACCCATTGAAGTGATGCAAAAATTATATCATCACACATTGCAGCCATAATCCCACCCGTGTCCATAATTATGAGTTGGAGTGGTTGATTAATTCCCCACATTGATTGCAACATGTATGATTTGGTTTAACACACAGCATGTATTCCAAATATCCAGCTTGACATAGGGTCTCTGATTGAGAATTACCAAATGTCTCTAGCATGCATGAATTGATACGTAAACATAATGCCATGTGATTAGATGGGGTGATTAACATAATACCCCATTTTTTCAACATTTAAACTACTCTGTGCCATGTGATTAAGGAATTGGGAAGTTTGATACCTCATTTTTTACTTTGAGAGTACCACACTCAATTTTGCTTGCTTCATTAGCCAATGTGTTTGCTTCATGAAGCAGGTGCTCCAAGCAATACAAAAACTCTTTCACCCCCAAACCTTGCCAATTTCTTTCTTTTATTCAATGGAATATTCTTGATAGAACATTGTTGTTTGTCCAATCTTTTGTGCATATATTTAATGACCATTTATGAATCTCCACCAACAATTAATCTCCAATATCGATTTCATTACCAATCCCTATATCTTGAAATAAAGCAAGCAATTTTAACTTGATTATTCGTACAATCTAACCTCATGCAAAGGAGTTCTCCAAGGCTTCCTTTGGGATCAACAAAGGATCCTTTGTTCCTACCACCCTTGATTATTTTTCTTATTAAAATAAGGTGTTATGTAATTATATTTAATAAAAATTATACATTGTTTAGAAAAAATCCATAATAAGATTGTTTTCAATATTTTATATATTACTAAAAAGAAAAATACATTATTATTATGTAACGAGGTTTCAACTTAGAGATATACCACTTTCATCTAATATTATATAAACTATGATTATGATGTTTAATTATGACGATGATGTTTAATGATAGTAACAAAAATTATGAGATAAAAAGGAGATATGAACAAGGGAATGAGATTTCAACTTAGAGAGATATATTACTTTTTATCTAATATATAAATAATGATGGATGATATTTTATCGACATTCAAAAAATTCCATTAGAAAGAAAAAGAAGTGAAATTAGCAGCAAAGGTGCTTATACCTGCCTCTTTAGATATTTAACTTAGTTGCCAAGATGTAGTTCAAACCTAAAAGCCAAAAGAATTTTGATACATTTGAATCCTCTGTAATAATGTATTTATGTACAGCTTAGGAAGCAGATAAGTGACAAACTCTGATCTATGTTTTTAAAAGTTGAAGTTGAATATAATCATGGAATAAGTAGCAAAGCTATTTAATACTCACCACTTAAAAATAATTGATTAATAGTATTTAAATACTAGATAACAAGTATATAAAAAATGAAATTCTCATTTAAAAAGTATTAAATGTGCTAATAGACACACTCACATAAAAGTTATTAAATGTAGCCACACACACAGTGTGTTGGGACCACTACAGATTTTAATAATGTTTGGCAATGGAGCCGTGAACAACATTAGTAATTCCTTGTATAAATGGTCTTTGTCAAGGAAGATAAAACTACACACACACACACACACACACACACACACACACACACACACACATATATATATATATATAGAGAGAGAGAGAGAGAGAGAGAGAGAGAGAGAGAGAGAGAGAGAGAGAGAGAGAGAGAGAGAGGATGTTTTTCTTGCAATCATTAATAAGACATTATAAGATAAATTTTCATTTAAGTAGGAAAATTTTTAAAAATGTAGGAAGGCCACAAGAATGGCATTGTGGCTTTCTTTGCTACCGGATCCTCGAGAGTACTTTGAACTAGCTAATTGACCATATCCTAAAAACATAAAAAACATCTAGCCATTAAAAGTTTTGTCTACATAGCTTTGGCCTTTCAAAGTTGGCACTAGTAGGCAATACACTTGGATAACAACATCAGATTGTTGATATCTCATTAAAAAAAGGGGCTAGTGTGCCAGTGTGGGCTAGGGGTTTAATTGTTTGGTGGTTAAATAGGTTGAATGAATTAGAGAGTCAGTGGACCTTATTTATAATTCATTGTAATAGCTAATCACCTAACAAAAAAAAAGATTTAAGTGATTGGTGTTGATAACTTGAATGCAACAAAATGTGAGTTTACAATGCATTATGGGAAATATGTTAGGTGCTTTTACAATGCAGTGTGGGAAAGATGTTAGGTAATATTGATGTCACGATATGTCAGCTTTGAAAACAAAATTAAAATCCGTAGTCTAAACATTCTATGAAATGATTCTTCTTCGACGATTTTTCCCAGGGACATTTGTCCAAAATCCGACAAGAAATTGTTAGATCTGTAGATTTGAGTGATTATTTCTTTATAATCCGAGGCCCCAAGGGTTTTTCAGCATATTGAATCCATTTTTGCATTCGGAAATGGATTTTAAACAACATAAATAATGATTTCGTGCAGATTTATGTTGTCGGTTTCTGACGAAAAAAGTCATTTCGTAGAACAGTTAGACAACGCCAAATTAAAATATTATAACAAATAAAAACAATACTACTATATGTTGATTAAATATAAATATAAATATCTTTATATATAATAGAGAGATATATGAGTTCCACGAGGTGTAGAACAATTGGTGATGGAGTGTACTATTAAGGCACTCTGTTATGTGAATCACCGGTTCGAAATCCTCGACTAGACTTGTGTGTCGTGTGAGGGGCCATGTTGACATGCCTGGGGTTATAGTGGTAAGAATAAGATAACACGACCATGTGTCACACGAGTACGTGCCCGACTAGTTGCTAATTTCCCTAGTCAACAAAAAAAAATAGAGAGAAATATGAGATTTACATATGAAAGATGTTATATAAAGAGTTAAAAAAAGTATCACAAAGATAACTTGTTTTTATCACAACATAAAGGATTCATTGTTCTGATTCCAAAACAAAATCATCCTCGCTCTTTCTCAGACTACCGACCGATCTCGCTGTGTAACCTCAGCTACAAGATCATCACCAAGATCATTGCAAACAGGATTCGCCCATTCCTCTCTCGGGCACTGGCAGAAGAGCAGCTTGGTTTTCTCAAGGGGAGACAAATCCTGGATGCTATAGGGACAGCACAGGAATGCATACACATCATAAAAACAAAAAAGTTACCGGCCATCCTCCTAAAACTAGACCTTAAACAAGCTTTCGACTGCGTCAACTGGAATTTCCTGCATATCATCCTTCTCCAATGTGGATTTGGGGCAGCAACCACAAACTGGATGATGAGCTGCATATCTACTGCCTCCCTGGCAGTCCTAATCAACGACGAGACAACAAAGGCTTTCCACAGTGAAAGAGGACTACGACAGGGATGTCCCCTCTCACCTCTGCTTTTCATTCTGATCTTAGAATGCCTCAGCATCTTGTTAAAAAAATGTAAATCAGATGGCAATCTAACTGGAATCAAAGCATCAAGACTGACACAAATCACACATTTACTTTTCGTAGATGATGTGATAATAATGACATCGGATTCCATGTCTGAATGGAAAGAAATTTATAATGTGCTAATGGCTTTCTGCTCTGTTACAGGCTTAAATATAAATTTCCAGAAGTCTTTATTCTTGACCACAGGCGTGAGGGTTGCATCCCTGTTGGAGCTGAAAACACTTTTCGGCATTGACTCTTGATATCTGGAGATGGGCTTCACCTACCTCGGATACTTTATAAAGTCTACAAGCTACAGAGCAAAGGACTGGTGCTGGTTATATGATAAATTCGAACACATAATTCAACACTGGTGCAATAGATGTTTGTCCATTGGTGGCAGATACATATTGATAAAGGCAGTCTTGGAAAGCCTCCCGGTATACTGGATGGCATTGGCATACATCCCACAAGCTGTGCTAACAAAGCTCCGCAAACTGATCTTTGCCTTTCTCTGGAAAAACAACAACAAAAGCAGAGGCATCCACTTATGCAGGTGGGAAACTCTCTCTAAACCAAAAGCACTAGGTGGATGGGGACTGCGAAACCTGCACATTTCCTACCTTGCCCTCTCGACAAACACTCTTTGGCGTATTCTGATGATGCCAGGCATTTGGCACAACCTTATAAAAGACAAATATCTTGCACATCAACCATTACATTCCTGGCTCAGATCAACCACCTTCTTCCCACTGAGAGGCTCACAGACTTGGAAGCACCTCCAAAGATCGCTTCCTATTATCCTACATTGGATTGCTTGGCTGCCTGGCAATGGCTCAGCCATAGAATTTGGAAAAGATGACATCCTTGGCATGGGATTAAAAGCCCAACTCTCTTCAAAGATGCTGGAACGTTTACATTTTTTAGGCCATTATTATCTTTTCCACTTAAAAGCCCCCCACAACAACAGTTCACTTGGCGAATCTTGGCAAACTAGCTCTATGTTGTTACTAGACAAAGAACTCTCGGTGGAATGGAACAGATACACACAACACCTAAACGAGGCAGGAATCTGCATACAGGAGAGACCAGACAAACTCATTTGGACGGGCGGCGACAAATCTGGAATCATATCAGTCCGAAATATCTACAAAGCTTTGACTGAGGACATCTGGCCCACTAGTGACCAGACCTGGCGCAAACGGATGTGGAAGTGGAACTGCCCGCTGAAGCTCAAATTATTTACTTGGCTTTTGACGGAGAATAAATTACTTGTTTGGGATATCCTTCAAAGCAAGGGATGGTCAGGCCCAAACCGCTGCATTCTTTGCAAGGAGAACATTGAAACAACACACCACCTTTTCGTGAGCTGCATTTTTACACAGCAAGTCTGGCAACAAGTCACAGTGGCACTAAAATTAACCTCACAGTGGATTGGACCCACGACATCCTCCTGCTTTAGCTCCTGGTGCACAAGACAACAACCCTTCCCCTCGCTGCCAGCCACCATCTATTGGAATGTTTGGTTGACAAGGAATGCCGCCATATTTGATGAAAAGCCTCCCTCGACAAACCTTGTGACACACCTTATTCTCTCTTCCACTGACCGTCTTCCCCTCCACACTACAGATATGAAAATCTACAGACCAACTACAACCTTACCCACTGACAAAACTATCGCTTGGTTTGATGGAGCTGCTCAATTAGACGAAAAACTGTGCGGGGCAGGAGGCCACCTCTTTATCAATACCAACACCTCCTACAGATGGACGCTCAACGGAGGCCAAGGAACCAACACAAAAGATGAACTACTGGGGGCTTGGGCTTCCCTCATCCTGGCACGAAGGCTAAACATTGAAGACCTTCTACTCCTCGGAGACTCCAAAGTCATTATCGACTGGATAAATGACAAGGTCGAGCTTCGATCTGCAACACTGGAGGGTTGGAAAGAGCGAACTATAGAAGCAAAAGGACTCTTCAAGAGCCTCACTGCCACTCATATCTACAGAGAAGAAAATATCCTTGCGGACCAGCTATCAAAACTGGCACTAACCCGGCCTCTTGGTCTTATAACCTTTGCCTGTTGGGAGGACGGAAACGAGGGCCCCCCTATCCAACTAAAATTCTGACGAGGTTGGCTCCAGACCACAGGAAACCACTGGAAAATTGGTCTTGATTTTGGTTTCAGCTCAGTCGGTCTCCAATTATCTTCAGACATAAGGGATCTATGGATTTGGCTATTGTCCTCTCGGACCGCCCAAAGATTTTTCTGCAATAGCTATAGATTGGCAGATCTCTCGCTTTTGACTGGCCGAGTGATACACACAACAGTCCTATCGAGTTTCTATCTGGTCAGAATCGGATCAAGGCTGATATATGCATGTTTTTACTTACTGTATGAGTGTCAGAGACACCGTTCCTGCGTTTGTGACTGTATGAGTGACAATGCCACGGGCATCGTGCTGCCCTTTGTAGACACTGGACACCGTTTTGAGCGCATTTTTATATGCAATCTGTAAAAAATTTATATACTGATGGAATATAAATGAGCAATTTCCCCGTGGAAAAAAACATAAAGGATATTATGTACAAGTCGTTACATAACCAAATGTCAATAGTCTCAACAAAAGAACTAGTAACATTATGAAAAAATAAATATCTCATTAAAAATGAAGTAGATTGAGGATTACACTAAAAAAAAAGATCCCTCTAAAAATGATCAAGTAGATTAAGGAATGAAGTAGATTGAGGATTACACTAAAAAGAAAGATCCCTCTAAAAATTATCAAGTAGATTAAGGAAGCATATAATATTCTTTGTTATCAAAATTTATTTAATAAGAATCTATTAAATGTTAAGTTCAAATTTCTTGAGATATTAGTTTTATGATGAGAAGGTGTGAAATTTCAAAAAAATTAATACATAAATTAAAAATTAAGATATATTTAAAATAAATGTTATTTAAATATATTTAGTTTTAATCAAAATTAATATATTAAAATTATTATTATTTAGAAATATTATTTCAAAATTTATGTGAAAAAGTTCACATGACAAGATTCTCATAATCCTTACATCGTTAACAATATTCCCATACTACCTACATTGTGAAATAGACTTCTAAACACAATTACACGTTAAGAGTGTTTCTTCCTCTTCATTCTACACGACATATGGAATATATTTATTTATTTTATTAAATAGGTTTCGAAACACAATTACACGTTAAGAGTGTTTCTTCCTCTTCATTCTACACGACATAAACAATATATTTATTTGTTTTATTAAATAGAATTCTAAACACAATTACACGTTAAGAGTGTTTCTTCCTCTTCATTATACACGACATAGGCAATATATTTATTTATTTTATTATGGATTGAGATGCCTTAAAAATATGAGATTTTACACTCGGAACAATCAAATAAATTCCCCACATCCTTTTCACCTTACCATTCATGGTAATTATTTGAATTCAACACAAGGTACATAAAACATATCACTTACAAGAGGTAATTTGACCTCCAACATGCTTCCACTATGCTATTATCAACAATGATTCGAAGTGGTTTAACTCGAGCTTGAAGGCATGGATTCACTTTTGAAGAACTATGGAAAAGGCATACAAAGGTAGTGAAGTCATGTATGTCATCTCTTGATAAACAAAATTGGTCTCAAAGTCAATAAACACTAATATGAAAGCTCAACCCATCTCATGAATAGCCAAAGGCAACTCAAACCACAAGTGGAGGGTTAGGGCAAAAGCTACAATATATTCTTTTGGCTGAAGCAAACTCTCGAGGAAAAAGTGGTTTAATACCAGTCCAATATATATATCATCAATAAAACCTTTAAAACATATATCCACAAACCCTAAAGAAACCACTGACCACTTGGTTCCATAATATACACATAAAAAAATGAAGAAGTTAAAGCGTGTTACTCTCACACCTTCCATAATATACACATAAAAAATGAAGAAGTTAAAGCGTGTTACTCTCACACCAATCCACATTATGAGAGTTTGATGTTTTAAATTAGAACCCACTACTCTCCCAACGACCAACAATTTAGAGTTGAATATTTTTACATAGGTAAGAAGCATAAATATGCTAACTTGTATGAGAAAAAGCTTACTACACTTCCAAGAAAAGAAAAAGAAGATCAAAATTGAATCTAAAATCAAACTAAGTGAACTCATTTATCCAAGAGAAAATAAAAAATAAAAACCAAACTAACATTTACTATCAAACTCAAAACTCAAAGTTTTGTATGAGAAAAAGCTTACTACACTTCCAAGAAAAGAAAAAAAAGATCAAAATTGAATCTAAAATCAAACTAGGTGAACTCATTTATCCAAGAGAAAATAAAAAATAAAAACCAAACTAACATTTACTATCAAACTCAAAGTTTTATTTCCTTGTCACTATCATATTTTCTCCATAATCAAAACTAAAACCCTGGCTACATTAAGGCATTTACACAACCAAAGTTACTTTGATAGGGGAATTGAAGTGGGTAAACTTGCAACAACCATCCCATCCCATGCAAGCTTCAAGCCATTGGTGCTTTCCCCAATAAGCTTGTAGCCTTTTAAACTTCTTCAAGCCAATAGCCTTTTAAACTTACCAAGGAAAGGGTTGTAGGGATTTGAATTCAATAACCATATACTCGTAACCATATACTCGTGATTCTTGTTTCGCTGCATCTTCTGAATCACCTTGCGATTGCAAGGACGTATTTAGGATAGAGACTTAATGAGGTTCCAACAATATAGGTACAAGTTACTAGAAGCTAGTATCATTATGCTAATGAGCGATGCAGTGTAAGTGTGCGTGTCATAATAATAAAGTATATATTGTATATGTTGTTTAATACCATACAATATGCAATCTATCACCATTCATAACATTAAACTAGGATCAAAGCATCAAAGTAGGATTAAATAATTAAACTGACACCGATGACAAAGGGTATACATAATATTACAAGCATGCAATGATATTTTTATTTTTCATCTAGGTCTACACAAAATAACATGAAAAATTGCATGTTAGAGTAATTTCACACTTCCACCAATTAGATTTGATATTTTGTTTTTTATGTATTTAATTTTTTTAATGTTCACACTAAAAACAAATATTAAATTTAATTAATCAATACAAGTCAAAGAAGTTTGATTTACTACTTATTAGTGTGATGATATTTACTTAAACTATTAAAATTTATTAAATAAATCAAAGGAATAAAAATATGTATATTTTAAGTAAGTTTGATTTGTTACTTATTAGTGATTAGTGATGATATTTATTGATATTATTAAAGTTTATTAAATAAATAAAAGAATAAAAAAAAAATATTTTTTTAAATATAATTTTGATTTGTAATATTTATTAATGATAATATTTACTAATACTATTAAAATTTATTAAATAAATAAAGTGAATATAAATACATATTTTTTAAAATGTCATTTTTATATGTAAATATAAATTTGATTTACATAGTGGATGATATTATTAAAATTTATAAAAGTGATTGATACATGTTGATCGATATCATGTCAAATAACAAAGGATATAGACATCGAACACCATTGAACATGGTTGATATAGACAACGGATATAGACATCGAACATCATCATCCATCAACTACTATTTGATCCCATTGTATCAAAGTTAGGGCGTTATGGCCTCCAAATCATATTCGATTCACACCGTTCCTGAGCAATCAAATGTGCAATCCAAAGCGAAGATTAATAAGGCGCATAACATTTCCCTTTATCTGACATCGACCATATCTCTATGGAGCTTTTTTGTCCGCCTTCTAATCCAACAACATTTCCTGGAAACAATCTCGAGATTAGATTGGTATACGAGGATGTTGAGGCGATAATGTGTGATAGACCATATCATTATATCTTGATTTATCAAAGGTTAATTTTCTATGAAATAGATTCAACAAAAAAAATATCAAAATTGAGTAATACGAAATTCGAACTATGCACAGAGGCGCACATGCAATTTAATGGAGAAAGAGGAATATAAAAACTTAAGCAAAAACCAAAGAAAACAGAATATTTTCTAACCTATTTGTTGATGCGCTTAAGATTGTTTTCCCGGCTCCTCTTGACTCTTCTTTCAGTGTTCTCCTCTTTACATCCTTGCTCAAACTGCAATCTTGGCTTGCAACTACATAGAAATAAAATGGAAAATGCTTGTTGTGGCAACATAAATGGCAAAAAATATCACGAATTGAATATGAAACAGTTGGCCCTTGTTGTATTAGTCATGCACAACATGCACCCAAGACTAGACAATGCAGCCAAATAAAAACCGTAGAAACACATGGTAGCTAGTATGGAGGCTCTCCACACACTTGAGTAAACACTCGTAAATAAGGCGAAGCGCCCCCACTCACCCACAAATTAATTTAGAATAATATCGGATATACATTATTTTTCCCTGATAATTTAATATCTTGTCTTGCAATTGACATGTGGTAAGGGTCGGATGACACCGCAATGGCTTCATAAAGAAAACAAACATATGATTAATTTCCTCACGCAATTGACATTTGGGATTAAAACGCCCCATTAACACCTCATTAATTTAATAATGTAATGTACAATTGACATTTGGTAAAGGTTGGATGACACCCCACAACTGGTAAGGCCTGGTTCAGTTACCCAACGCATCCCACTCACCATCCAACTGACATCTAGTAAGGGAAGCATAAACAAAGTCAGTAAAAAAATATAAATACAGTAAAAAAACTAAATCACAGTAAAAAACATAAAAACCAAAGCAAAGTAAAAAATTTAAACACAGTAAAATACCTAAATAACCTTAATCACCAAATTTAATGATGAACGAACATGTTTTGTCATGCAAGGAAGTTAATGTTCCAAATCTCAGCCTTTCATTTAATGTGTCGACGAAGAATATTCCAATCAAATGAAATTGTGACCATTAAAAGCCCATTTGTAATTAAAAGGGCATTAAATCTGGCCATTTCCAATAGGTAAAAAAAACTTACTAAAACCTAATAAATAATGTAATTATACTTGCTAAAATTATTATAATAGATAATAGCTTAATTTTAGTGGAAAAAATACTACTATCTTTTTATAAGAATAAATTTCTTTAAATATAGACCTTTTCATTCTTTTTTTACATATAAACTATGTGTTGTTCATGATAGATGGAGTATCCACTAGAAACTTTAAACCTTTCAAAATCATATACACAATATACACAAAAATACTCTCAAGCTAATAAATAACAAAATTATGACACATGCTAAAATTATTATACTTCCTAAAATTATTGTCAACTCATTATTATAGTGGCTAATTTAATAGCATGTATCCGTTGGATCACGTTGTT
The DNA here is from genome assembly GCA_010110895.2 of Picea sitchensis. Taxonomy (NCBI): domain Eukaryota; kingdom Viridiplantae; phylum Streptophyta; class Pinopsida; order Pinales; family Pinaceae; genus Picea; species Picea sitchensis. Next base: position 4,715 of record SNQJ01S0018817.1, on the reverse strand, counting down.
AGATGTAATGGGCATGGAGATTGAACATTAATTTTGATTTTAGTTGTGGAATTATGGGTGGTAATGCGCTGGTTTTAATAATACCTTGCTTAGCTTGAGCTGGCAAGCTAGTGGAACTTCCCATTTTAGCTTGAGCTGGCAAGCTAGTGGAACTTCCCATTTTCTTGTAAAGAGGAAAAATTATTTTGAAGTCAGAGACAACACACCAAAGCCTACATGCAAACATTTAGAGATTTATTATATAAGGTTGCTTGAAACGATAGATCCGGCTCTTTGTCTCCATCGGGGCGGCTCTACAACAATTTAGGATCATCACTATACGGTATAAAAACAAGATTGTAAACACAATACAAACGAACAGAGGCGAGAAATGCAGAGCAGATAAGAGTGGACCTGAGACACAGTAGAATCAAACAATGGCAAGAGCAATTACAGTGGGTTGCATGCACCCTCGACCTTATTCCAACATAACTATTGATAGTTCTAATGGTCGCGGTTTGCAGTCGCAGATGGGAATGAAGCGAAGCTTTTACTTCCAATCAAAATGTTTGTTCTCAAGACGAAAGAGAGGGGTGGGCAGAGCCATGTCAGCCATTTCCACCCCTCTCAATGTCAATGCCAATCCGGAGACGGCCTCGCTCGGCGAAATCACCAAGCCAGATTTCCCCATTCTTAAACAGGTATGTATATCTTCTCTCTTCTTTATTTCTACAAGCTTCTCCAATGTATGCGTACGTCTACCCTTCGTAAACCCTAGCTATTCGAGCATATACTGCTAATTTCTTTTGCATTTGCGCTGGTTAGTATGTGGTATACCAACAGGCGTGTCGTGCCGGGATGAACTTAGTGTTGGTGTTGGTGTTGATGTTAGGGCCAAGTGACTGAATGGTATAGCTGTAATTTTGATTATATAAATTCAATATGGGTTTTTAATGCAACCTTGGCCGAATTTGAGCACATTTGGCTTTTCCGTGGTTCTTTTTTTGTCTAACAGAAAAAAAATATTTTTTTCTTACAGAATTATATCATTACAACATTAACACCCTGGCTATACCCGTAGTTGTTGCTTATTATGGGCAGATTACTGTCTTCATGTAGCCCATCGACTCGACTACAAAAGGCCAAATCCTATCAACATTACTTAGACTGGAATAGTTCTCAGAATAGAACCGACATCAAAAAGCACAGAGCATGGACATCGCCAATCAGCAGAGTAGAAACATCATGGACTTTCTTAGTTTGAGGAAGATCTAGCATCTTTCTTCTGTTGTTTATTCTCTTCACTGGAGGATTTGGTGTCTATGGAAACTATTTTTCCCTCCCCTACATCTTCCTCACCTTGACTGCAGATGAGTAGGAAACTATCACATGACTTGGGGGGAAGCTTAACCCCCTATCGTCTTCTAAAAGTTTAATCCTAACCTGGAATTCTCCGATTATGTGCTCCAATAACCTCAAAACCTCACTATCTCCCTCCGTTGATCTGCAATTTTTTCCACCCTCTCAGCAAGGTTTCCGAATTCTGCCTCTATTTGGATCCCGATCTTTCAAGTGCCAGGCATTGTCATCTATGTCGACCAATTGAGCAACAGTCTCTCTTTTCTCAATTTACTTAACTAACGACCTTCTTTTCAGTTGTTCAACCTCTTCCCCCATCAACGACTCCAAAAATTGATAATTTCTTCATGCCATATCAAGCTGGCACTCTTCCATGTTGGCAAGCTCCACTTATAGGGTTAGAGGCACCTAGTTGGATTGCCATGTTGGCGAGCAAATCTGCAACAGTGCAACCATGTTGGCTGTCCTCCTTACTTGGGAGAATTCAACATGTTTAAGGTTTGCACATGTCTCTCTAAACCATTGAAGTGACCGCTGACCAACCTTCTCCCAGGAAATTCAATACTTTCCTATCCATCATCGGAAACACCCAATTTCATTTGAAGGATTGCCTCAGTAGCATCTTTGGGTCTATATGTACAACATTTTTATCTGGACTACAGGGCCACGAACACCACATCCTCCAAGGCATCTTTATCTCTATTGTTGCAAGTTCAGTGTTTCTGCAATCATAGAATACTCCTTATTTTCTCATCTCAATTTATTGATTGCTCAGATTAGGCCTTCATGGCTTGTAACCTAAGTCACAGGGTTTGCCGAACCTAAAGCTTGAGGTTCAAAATTCGGCGAACCTCAAGGTTCACCGAACCTAATGCCGAACCTGAACGAACTTCAATGCATGCCCGAATTCGAACCTTAGGATGAATTTGAAGCAGAATTTTATTGAGGTTTGGGATGAGGTTTCATTAGGGTTCAATACATATAGCCGAACCTAAAGTCGAACCTCATCCGAACCTTATTGGAAAATTCGAACCCTAATCGAACCTAATCGTTGCCAAACCCGAACTCGAACCAGAGCCATGTGACTTAGCTTGTAACTATTCCGCACAAGTAGTTATAATAGTTATTCCAACTAATCTGCACAAGTAGTTGTAATAGTTGTTCTAGCTGGGATGTCTCAGACACTTGTGTTTGCTTTGTAGTTCTTTTGTTATGCATTCTTTCCTAAACTATTTATTAAGAATATATTTTTTATGTAGGATATTGAGGCGCATTATGGTTATTTTCTAACTGATTTTGTTAGCCTAGAGAGCATGGAGTTGCTTATTATTTAAGTTAACAAATTGAAACTTGAAAGATTATTAGCCACATTTATTTCTTAGATTTTGATGACTTTAGTGCATATTACTGAGAGAATGCTAGTGCCTTCTATTTAATAGTTACCAAAGAGATATGTCAAACTCGATTGTTCCTTTTATTCTTGTAATATTTTCTTTTTCTTTGGATGAGTGTTAGTTAAAGTCTGTTGCTCTTTATTTTAGTGTGCTTTCTATTGGACAGTTTATAAATTTGTTGGAGGTGCATTTTTATTGGATATTTCATAAGTATCATATAAAAAATTTACCTCTTAATGTGTTTTATTCACTTTCAAATTGCTTTGGTTTATACTATGGGGTTGTGCTTGGTTGCCAATTATTTATGGTTTGCAGACAATCTTCTTATGAGTTTCTCTTGGTAAATTTATGATATTTTAATTGATTTTTTCTTGGTAAGGGGCCTAATAAGCTATGACATCCTATATTGGTGATATGTTCATTTTTATTTCCAGAAGCTCGTGTTCTTTTAAATTGTATCATGATTCAGAACTGCATGACAAATTAGTCCATGGTTTATTGGTCATGCAGGAAGTCAATGGTTCAAGGCTGGTCTATTTAGATAATGCTGCAACATCACAGAAACCACAATTTGTTATCGATGCAGTAAGAGAATATTATGAGGCCTATAATGCAAATGTGCATCGCGGCATTCATTTTTTAAGGTGAAAAACAAATTCTTGACTTTGTTATATACTGAGATGTTTTTGGTTTCTTGCCGCTTAAGTTGTTTGTCTGCTTTCACTGTTTAAAGGGACTACAAAGGTTGCATCATTGTCCTTGTTCTTTGTTATACTTTCACTTATATTATTTTCACATTCTCCAAAAAAATATTTCTTAACATAACGCATGCTTAGCATTCTTAGCTGATTTATAAGGTAAAATAATCTCACGATCTCATTGATTGTATCTCTATAGTTTATTTATACATGTTTTAGCCTAATGGTTATAGTAAATAAATTATGTGGAAGGTTTATCCTCATGATATAATGTATAAATGGTGCATATATGAAACCAAAAAGCCTTTGAATTGGTGGATTTCTATTGAATCCTATAGTGATCGTGCAATGTTGTATCACAAGGATGAAGGATAAATATGTGTAGGTGAGCTTAGCTACAATTAGTGGGTCGAGGATAAGGTGTTACTTCGACCATCATTAGGAATGTGGAGTGGAATAAACCCATCCATATAACATCCTTGGTGATGTAAAACTATATAGTAAAAAGATGCATGTGTGCAAATTTCTTTGGGAAATTTAGAAATTTTTGAAGAATTTAATGCAATTTCCGTCTTCCAAAACTAAAAGATAGGTAAATACGTATCATCTTTAATAATTTGAATGTCTCCTAAATTAATTAGTTGCTTACTTTTATTTTTTTCCAAGGAAAACCTTGCGGGTAAACCCAAGGGATGCTTCCTCACATTCGTGGATGACATCCTTAGTAAACTTGTCAGAATAGACTATTGTACTTCACCCAAGGGGATTTGAATTGGGCACACAAATCCCAACACACAATGAGCTAAATTCCCAACAACATTGACAACATCACTGATTGAACTAACCCCTTGGGATAGTTGCCTACTTTTAATAACTGCACTCTTTTTCATACAAAAGGAGCTATCTTGATAATGATCATATTTGTGTTGACGATATTGTAGCTTCGAGAGGTATTCCCACAAGAGGCCAAGGTGTGAGGCATGTGGAAATCTTCGTTGGCACCAAATTAGCCTTTCGTTTCAGTGAAATCGGCCTTGGAATGAGGCTAGGGCCTCATGGGAAAGTTACTGGGCTTTGTGGGCTTATGTTGGGGTTTCACACCCTCAAAGAAGAATAAAATATTCTAATTAATTGTTGAGTTTAGAAAGGGTTCCTAAACTCACTCATAAGACTCCTATATAAGGAGGGGAGATATTGTGACAAATCTCATTGTGTCATTATGGATTTAGCATAAGTGAGAGTGCACTTGTGCTAGGAGCTTGGAAATTTGAGCAAGGGAAATTCT
>SNQJ01S0018816.1:69126-104322 GCA_010110895.2 Picea sitchensis | reverse complement strand
ACTTACAATCACAAACAAAGCTACAACAAGCAAGGCACTTCAGATGGATGGGTTTTCTACAACAATTCCACTTGATCATAAGGTATAAGAAGGGCATTTATAACAAAGTTGTTGATATGCTTTCAAGGCCTATTATTAGTGCTCCAATTATTCTTAAGCATAGTCCTATCAGGCATGGGAGCTATGTTGAGTAATATGCTTTAGATGCTGATTTTAAAGAAGTATATGCAACTTTGTGTCATTCTAACCATGTTGAGGAATTGGATTACCATGTGCATGATAATCTTTTGTATCATCTTGGAAATCTATGTATTCCATAGGGTGAAAGAATCAACATAATAAGAGAAGTCCATTCTTCTCTTATTGCTGGTCACTTTGGTGTAGGCAAGACGGTGGCTAATTTGCAAAGGTACTACTATTGGCCTAAAATGAATGAAAGTGTTTCAAGAGATGTTAGAGGATGTTCGTTATGTGCCACAAGAAAACCTAGCAACATAAAGTTGGGTTTGTATACTCCACTTCCGGTTCCTTCTCGTCCTTGGGAAAGTATTTCCATGGACTTTATAGGAGGTCTACCTATGTCTAAAAGAAATCATGATTATCTTTATGTTGTGGTTGATCGATTTAGCAAAATGTGTATTTTGATGCCTTGTAAGAAGCAGGTTACAACTGAACAAATGACACAAATGTTCTTTCAGCATGTTTGGGTACATTTTGGATTGCCTAAATCCATTATTTCTGATCGAGATTCTCGATTTATTGAGAACTTTTGGTCAAGTTTATGGGCACTCATGGACACCAAACTGAAAAATAGCACAACTTTTCATCCGCAAACCGATGGTCAAACATAAGTGGTCAATAGAATAGTGATGCATCTTCTTCGTGGTTATTGTAGCAAGCATCCTAAACTTTGGGATGAGCATTTACACTACATTCAACATGCTTACAATCGAGCTAAGCACTCTTCAACTCAAACATCACCATTTGAAGCATGTTTTGGCTATTTGCCCAAATCTTCTTTAGATTTTATCTTTGGGAAGGATATTGCTATTGATGGTCAATATGACATTGATAGGGCAGAAAAGTTCATTGAACAAATTCAGTCGATACATCAAATGGTACAAGAATAGTTGGAAAAGAGTCAAGCCAAGTACAAGACAAGACATGACAAGCATCATGTTGATCACAGTTTCCAAGTTGGAGATGAAGTTTGGCTTTACATTAGTAAGGAGAGGATTAAAGGATAAGGTAAAAAACTGAAACCAATTAGATATGGTCCTTTCAAGATTCTTGACAAGATTGGTAACAATGCCTTCCGTTTGGATTTGCCTCCTTATATGCAAATTTATGCAGTTGTTAATGTTGAGAATTTGAAATTGTATGAGCCTCCTTTGATTGATGATCAAGGAGAACATGTTCAGATTCCTTCTATACATGATTTCTCCCCATAATATCTTATGGAACTGCATGAAGACACAATCCTTGATAGGAGAATGAGAACTTCAAAACGGGGAAATGTGGAATATCTTCGAATTGGTCTTAAAGGAACAAATCCAAGCAAATCCAAGTGGATTGAGGTTGGGAAGGTGAGGGAACTATACCCTCATCTTCAGATAGACTGAAAGTAAACTTTTGGAGGTCCAAAAGCTTTCCAATGGGGAGGTGTGATCCAGGCGATCAAATTTTGCTCAAAATTCAAAGTGCTTGGAATCACTTCAAATCGAATGGGTCCGTAGGCCTCGTCGTTCCAAACCCAACGCAACTTGAACAGGTTCAAACGAACATCAGATGAGTGAGATATCGTGTTCTGTTCAAATTGTCAAATAAGCAAAACAATTTGTTGACTGTATAGTCTGTACAGTCCGTATAGACGCTGAGTTGGCAGGGTTGTACGACACATGGCAAGTGATGAGTTGGCAGGGCCATACAACATGTGGCAGGTGTTGAATTGGCAGTCATGTGGATGAATTAACATTCGACAAGTGGCATGTTGGTGGAAAACGAATTGGTGACACGTGGCCCAAGCGAGGGCTGCCATGTGTCACCTGGGCATTGGATAAAATTTGTGGAGTTTGTAGGACTCAACCCCACGACCTCCAGGCAGGGGTAGAGCTTTGGGAAGGGACGCCCAACCGACGCCCCCACCATGTAGATCTTACCACTATATGGTTTCAAATATATTTGAATTGAATTGTATTTTGATTTGGGTGCGGTCTGGGCCGAGGCTAAGCCTCGACCCCCAGTCACATGTTGATTTCATACAACCACCACCGTGCATGTGCATTCAAATCCCTGCATGCTTGGACACTTGGTGCGTAACCACAAGTTTTAACTTGGCCCTTTTATGTGTGGAGGTACGATCATATGACCCATATGCCCAACGACTTGCGGTTAGGGGGCTAGGTTCCCTAACCATCCTACAGTTGTGCGATTTTTCGGTTTTGTGCCCGGTGCTAGGTTTTAGCAGAAAAAAATGCACAGGGGCTAGGTTGGACACATAGAGGTGCAATTTGGCGATCCAAAGACAACAAGTTTGAAGGGGAACTTCCAGAAAGCCTATCTTCTTCAATTTTTGGCCAAATCAGGTGCCGAAAAAGCCCAGCTAGGGGATTTTGGACGTTCTAAATCCATTGGAGCCATCTATTTGGAATTTTGATAATTGTAAAGAACATATTTTATCACTTTGAGCAAATAATATAAAAGATCCATTGGAAGCTGGACCAGGAGATGTAGCCCAAGAGAGGGGTGAACTCCTTTATCATTTGTTGTGTTATGTGTTTACTGTTCACTGTATTTTGCTGGTTATTATTGCATCTTGAATGTGTAATTTTCTATAAAATTTGTGTTTTCAAAATTGTTCCTTTTGCATAAGAACACTAAAATAAAACTTGCAAATAATTTCAAGAATACAAGCCTTTATCATTTTCAGGTCAACCATGATCTGTGATGGGTTCATAGTCAGGATATACTTCATTATTTTTAGAAAGGAATGCCCTAATATTTCGGTGACAACAAAGAAAATGATAGCTAAAGTTGGCCAATGGTACTTTGAAGAGATAATCACCTATATCAGGGTTTTTGGAGCTACTTGTGCACCCCACCTACTCCCCGTTCATGTCCTAGATCATCTCATATTAGGAGAGATCCGTTACCAGACTATTTTACAATGTTATAATGCTTCCCTGGTAAAGGATACAAAGATAGATTTCATTCCTTATGGATTTCATATAGAATTTTATATGGTCAAAGTCACTATGAAAGTGAAACAAGAAGAGTTAAATCAACTTGAGTATCGATTCCCCATAGGTCATTTTCACTAGCACGATCCAAAGGGTTTAGTTCCCCAACACATGTCACATGTATCCTCTTATTGGCTGTATGCTCATGATAGTTTTGAAGATGAAATATAGAGGGCACCCAGGACTATGAGGAGGTTCTCCATATAAAGGCTAACCCAAATATGACCATATTCAAAGCGATGACTATGGATGAGTAGGTTGAAATTATAGAACAGACAGATCAAGAATCCCTCAGGGTATGAGAATAAAACAAAGTAGTAGAAGCAACAGAGGCACGGAGGAGGGGGTTGTTGTTACTAGAAGAAGTTTAAAGAGATATACGAATATTTGGAGAAGATCCCCCACTCAACCCTTTGATAGAACCCTTGAGGACTACCCCGATGGATACAATCCACCCTAAGGAAGAGCTAAGTGGATGACAGACAATTCCACAAGAGGAGATCGTCGACCAACAAAACCCCAACCCCATGTCACCACAAGCAGGATCATCGGTGACTACTACAACTCAGAAGGGGATAGGAAGAGCATCAAGTGGGACAAGTGTGCCTACTATCCTCATAGACTTAATTACCATATATGACAATGAGGAAAGTTCAAAGGTTTCATGCATAACCTTGGTACCAATCACAAAAGAGGAATAACCAGGGGAAACATCTACTCCGGCTTCCGATGCTTTGTCCCCAAATCCCCAGAAAGGTGACCATGATACACAAAATACTCTGGAAACTAAATTTCTCTACCAATTGGGAACACAACCTCAGAATGATAGCGCTAAGAATGACTTGGGTGCTAGTGAACAAGAAGAAGAAATGCAGCAACCATAAATCAATATTTCAATGGCTGAAACCCCAACTAATGTCGATCCTTTTTCTACTTCCCCATCTAGGACCAATACCCCACCAACCGATGAGCACCAACATGAGTCCAAGTCACAAGAACATACAAAAGTTTCCCCTGCCAAGAAAATAAGGGAACCTGCCATGAAACATCTCTATACAGTAAGACGCTTAGGAAATACTCTGTCCTGGGAAGATCAATAGATTCCTAAACCAGTAGATGAAATCACCGATATACATGCGATTACTTATGACAGAAAAAGTAAAGTTGTAATGWAGATAACTACCAAGAAAAGGAGGCTCACGCTCGATAGCACACTTCTCATAACCACAGAGGAAACGTTGTTTGACACAAAAAATGTTAAAATGACTGAGCTAATCRGAGCAGGTATGGCTATAACCGATGCTACTTTGGAYAGGGAAAGAAGGGATGAAAGGTAGGTAGCCTCCATGAAGAAAGAACTGGACCATMTACGTCATCAAGCAGAATATTACTAGAATTTGACACACGTAGTGGTAATCCCGAAGAGTGATTTCCGAGAAATGTGTACGCAATTCACTAGTGAAAGAGATCTCTTCACCACTTGCATAGCTGATTTCCAAGAAGATACCCTCATGGTGATGGAAACCTCTAAAGACATGCAACGATGATATGAAAAGGCACATCAAGACTTAGAATGGATAGACTACATCACCGAAGTGCAGAAGGGATGAGATACAAAAGAACATGGCATCCAAGTGCTGATGGATAACAACATCACTCGAGTAAGGAAGACAACTGAACATTGGGTAAGTATGGTCTAGGAACCTTAGCAGAAAATATAGGAAATATGGGGAGAGTGTGAGAAAAGTTGGGAGAAAATCAATCAAGAAATGAAGAACATTGACCTACCAGAGTTTGGCCCACCAGAGGATTTCCTAGATTTGCATGACATAGTTAAACAACATGAAGAGAAAGACCATGCATGAGAAGCATAGATTTAAGAGATTTCAAGCATGATCCCAGGTCAAGTGAAGAAGTTCATGGAACTCCTAATCAAAGCTATTGCAGTCCTACAATGTTGAAGTGTCAAGCTAATTAAGTATAAGGAATGAGAAATAGAGATAAAGGAGGTCCTCTCTGCTCCGATGTATCAACACATGTTTCCATATGAAAATGCATGTGAAGATGTCTTCGTCAAGTGGTTAGATTACGAGAAGAACAATCCACTTCAGTAAAACCATTAGATGACCACAATAGAAAAAATAGATAAATCCACCATGTGCGTTTTCTTAATTTAACACAACTTTAGTAGCTATTTTTAGTTCATTTTTTTTTTATAAATAAGGGCATCGACCTGTGACAAAGGGTTGATGGTTTTGCAGAGAAAGACTTTTTCTAAAATTTTGTAAGAGAACTGTTTCTGTGCAAGTTATTTTAATTAAGAAGTTATGTTTAGAACCAAAGAAACTTCTACCATCTAATGCGTGGATGTGATTGGATCGAGGGGGGGTTATCTCTATCTTCAGATTCAATATTTGTTGTTGTATTGAGTAAGAATTGTTGTCTCTGTTATTTAAAGTTATCTGACAATGCTATAATACAATTCTTTTATTGTAGTTGATGTATAGAAATCGATTGTGTTAACCTGTGATTGATAATAGAGCATCGGAAATTACTTTTATTGCACTAGCTTCTTGTCACATGTATGTTTTCTTTTCTGTAATTGTTATCTCAGACAATGTTGAATGTCCACTGATCAAAATGGTATTAATGTTGGTTTGCGTGCTAAGGTATAGAGGTTATCCTAAAAAAACCTAGCCTTCTCCCAACACACAATTTAACTTCCCTCTGCCATTTAGATTAATCTTTATCTTTCTTTGTTATAAATACTAGAAAAAGAACCAAAAAGAGATCTGCCCAGCCTGAGGAAAGGTTTCACAGAAGAGACACACATGTCAATCACTATTAAAGCCCATCGATAATTCCATCCAGATCAAGAATATGGAGAACCTTACCACTCATCAAAYGCTTACAAGTCTAATTGGGCCTCTTAAGTGGGTTTGGTTCCTATTGTCGAGTTAAAGGGACCTCAATTGTTTTGTATATCCAATGAMAAATTTTCAAGTTTTGGTTTCTAATGGATGGAGTATTGATTGTCTGGGAAAATGACACAACATTAAACTAAGTGTGGGAGAATATAATTTGGAAATCCCAATGTATGACATTCCCATTGGAGGTGTAKATGTTTTTCTGGGGATTCAATGGTTGAGAAAATTAGGTAAAATTTMTACAAATTATAACAAATTATTCATGAGATTTGAATAGGAAGAAATTCAATATGAACTCAAAGGGTTAAAATTTGGACCTTCTCAAGTAATTATCTCTCATAGAATTGAAAAGTTCCTAAAAAGGGTAGCAAGGGAGTTGTGGTTAAACTTTATTCTATAGAAGTTAAACATGAAGATGAAAATATTCCAAAGGAATTAAAATGCACATTGAAAAAACACTATAGGGTCTTCCAATAAATTCGTAAAGGTCTACCTCCATCTAGAGATCATGAACATCAAATTGAACTGATATTGAAAAGTACTCATAATAAAAGGCCTTATAGATATACTCAACAACAAAAAGGGGAGATTGAGAAAATAGTACAAGACATGCTGGATTCAGGTATTATTCAACCAAGCATGAGTTCATTTTTAGCTCCAGTAGTGATGGTGAGAAGAAAAGATAATTCTTGGAGGATGTGTCTTGATTATAGATATCTACACAAAATAACCATAAACGATAAATCCCCTATTCCAAATATTGATGAGCTTCATAAAGTGGCTTATTTTATAAATCCCCTACTCCAAATATCTGATCAGGATACCACTAGATCAAATTAAGAAAAAATGACATTCTCAAAACTTCTTTTAGAACTCATGATGGAAAATATGAGTTCTTAGTCATCCCCTTTGGGTTGACTAATGCTCCTTCTAATTTTCAAAGTCTCATGAACAAAATTTTTCGACCCCATCTTAGAAATTTTGTGTTGGTTTTGTTTGATGATATACTTATCTATAAGAAAATCATGGGAAGACCACATTAACCATGTGGATCAAGTCCTGCAAATTCTTGAGAATAATCAATTGTATTTAAAAAGGTACATATATTATTTTGGGAAACAAGAAGTAGAATATTTAGGTCATATTGTTTCAAGGGAAAGGGTTAAGGTGGACCCTCAAAATATCCAAGATATTATAAAATGGCCTACTCCTAAGAACATCAAGTGTCTCAGAGGATTTTTGGGTCTTGTAGGATATTATAAAATTTTTGCTAAGAGTTATGCATGCATTGCAGGCCCACTCACTTCTCTCTTAAAGTAAACACCATTTGTATGGAATGATACTGCTACTTTGGCATTCTCTCTCTTAAAGGATGCCATGTCTTCTACACCAGTATTGGCAATACCTGATTTTGGTAAAACATTCATAGTAGAATGTGATGCATCGGGACTAGTAATGAGAGTAGTATTGACACAAGAAAGGATACCATTGGCTTTTGAAAGAAAATGATTCAAGGGATTTTTTTTGGTGAAATATACATATGAAAAATAAATTGAAGCAATTTTACATGCAATAAAAAAATGGTGGCAGTATCTCATTAGGAGGCACTTTAAAGTCAATACAAACCATGATAGCCTAAAGTACTTTTTGGAGCAAATATTGTCATCATAAGAGCAACAAAAATGGGTAGAAAAAATGCAAGGTTTTGATTTTGAAATAATATACAAAAAGGGGAAGGAAAATGAAACAACAAATGCTCTTTCTAGAATATAAGAAGCCTCAAGCTTATATATTACATCTTCTATTCCTTTGTGGTTGGAAGAATCTCACCATTAATTGCAAAATGACAACAATACTAAACAAAAAATATAATGTATAAAGGAAGGGATGAACTCTATGGAACATTGGGAGCGGAGGGGAGATATAATTTGGTACAATGGTAGAATATTTTTATGCCCTCAATAAAATTTGAAGCGACATATATTAAGGGAGTCCCATGACTCTCCGATGGTAGGACATACAAGATTCCTTAAAACATATCAAAGGATCAAAAAATATTTCTTTTGGGAAGGAACGAGGAAATATATTCTAAAAATTGTAAGAGAATGTTAGGTTTTCCAAAGAAATAAAGGAGAGACAGTAAAATATCCAAGGTTACTTCAACCATTACACATAACTAATCAAATATGGGAAGTGATATTAATGTAATTTATTATAGGGTTACCAAAATTTGAAGGTAAGGATGCCATTTTTGTGGTCATTTATAGACTCACAAAATATGCACATTTTTGTGGAATTCAAAGTACATATACATCAAACCAAGTGGAAGAAGTGTTCATGAAGGAAATTTGTAGACTTCATGGTCTTCCTGAAGTAATAGTAAGTGACAAAGATACAAAATTCACAAGAAAGTTTGGAAATAATTATGGAAGATGAGTGGAGAAACACTAGCTATGAGTTCAACATATCATCCACAAAAAAATGGTCAAGTATAAATAGTTGACAAATGTCTAGAGGGTTATCTATGATGTTATTCTTTAGATAAGAAATTTCAATGGATGAAGTGGCTTCCTCTGTCAGAATGGTGGTATAATACTACCTATCACACATCTACTAAAATGTCCCCATTTGAGGAACTTTATGGATATCCAACTCCAAGTATATAATACTTTTTGCAAGATAAGTCCAAAGTATAGGAAATAGAGTCACATATGGAGAATACTAAAGAAATTTTGACAATTCTTAAGGAAAACCTTCAAATGGCGCACAATACGATGAAACAAAAAGTATATCAACATCGAAGTGAAAGACAATTTGAGGAGAGTGATTGGGTATTTTTGAGACTTCAACCTTATAAGGAATCCACACTCAAGCAAAAGAAGAATAAAAAATTAACTCCAAAATTTTATGGACCCTACAATATTGTTCACAAGATTGGAAAAGAGACGTATGAGTTAAATTTACCTTCTTCTCACATTCATAAGGTTTTTCATGTATCTTGCCTAAAAAAGGTTTTGAGACAAACTATGCCAGTGAAAATAGAAATTTCAGAATTAGATGAAGAAGGGAAGTTGATTCTTAAAAAACCATAAAAAGTTATAGATCAATTCTCTATATATCTTCAGAATAAAACTATTATGGAGTACCTAATCAAGTGGAAGAATATGCCTCTAGAAGAAGATACACAGGAAAATGAGCAGTTTGTCAAGAAACACCCTCAATTACAAGATTTGAGGGAAAATATTTTTAAAAAGGGGGGCTATGTTAAGGCCCTTGGGCCCCTATATTAAGTCCATAATAAGCATTAATTATTAGTTTATTTGTTATATTAGTAGGTTGAATAGAACCTTTCATTGCAACATTTCATTATAGTTGTACCATTTGTCTCCTATAAATATATCAAGGATACCTAGTCTTAGGATCATCATATTTTTTCTTGTGAATTGGATATATTCTAAAAGGAGGTTACTTCTTAAAGTGGACGTTATTCATTGAATTTTTATCATTTTCAAGGTTCTTGGTTCATAACAGTAAGCACAATGTGGAAAACTGCAACAAGGAATTAGGAGAAATGACATGTGTAATGATAAGCACAACAAATGAAAAACAAACCAAATATAAAGGTGGGAACCCCCATGGCAATGGTAAAAAATAGTTGAGAAAGATGAATGAGGTTTATAAAGCAGTCTCAAATTGCGACGGTCATTTCGACACTCATGCAATGTTCTGTCATGGAGATGGTGATGAATATTGGATCCCCCAAACATCACATCACGTGTCCTAGCAAGTGCAATGAACCTAGGATATCGTCGCCTGAGCGATGACATAAGGATGTCCTAAGGATTTCATCACACAAGAGACAACCTAAAGAGATAGTCGCTAGAGAGATGCTCTAAGGAAGTCGTTGCATGAGAGATGACCTAAGGATGTCGTCGCTTGAGAGATAATGAAATGATGTCATCACATGAGAGACAAAATTAGGTGATCGTCATTCGTCGTATGAGAGATGAACTATGAAACAAATCATTTTGACGAACTATCAATACCATCGACAACTTAAGGTGTTCATTAGTCGTCGCACAAGAGATGAACTATGAAACAAATTGTTGCGACGAACTAACAATACCATTGACGACCTAAGGTGCTTGTCAGTCATCGCACGAGAGACAAACTATGCAAAGAATCAGTGTGATAAAATTTCAATACCACTGACGAACTATCAATACCATTGATGATACTAGTCGTTGCAAGAGTGAAAGTCTCTGAGTATTTAAAAAAAAATGAAAAATTATTCTACTATTCCATTTGCATGAATCATCCTTGGAACTACTATTGTACTCTATGGTCAACCTGACAATAATTTCCTTTAATGTGAGTTGATGTTTCGATGTTAGAAAAAGTTAGCAGAAACATTCATGGTCCATGCTCTTAGCTAAGCCATCCTTGATTCATTTTGTAGATGTATGTTAATTAGTAGTGAAATAAATTGACTAGAAAACCTAAGCAATACACCATACATGATATGTGTCAAAAGAAAGTGTGAATAATTTAAGAAAGTACCAAACAAGGATTCAAAGTATTTTGCAACAATCGACAAAAACATTATAATGCCTTGGTGAGGCTTGATCTAACAATAGTTGTATATGTTGGACACACCTACCACACTTAGAGGGGGGGGTGAATGAGTGTGGGGCTCTTTTACTCCACAAAACTTCCCTCTTGCACAAAAACTCATCAATTAGCATTCAACATTTATTCATTACCCATTTCTAGGTCACTTGACCTATTTTCCTTATTTTTAGGGTTAACCATTTTCCATAAATATTCCTTCTTGATTTTGTCACCTTACATGTGATTTTTTGTGCCTTGCTTTATGTTTCTTGATTTTTCCTTCTCTTTAATTATTTAGATAATCCACCTTGAATAAATAATATTAACCCATTTCTAAGTCCCTTAACCTATTTTCCTTATTTTTAGGGTTAACCGTTTTCATAAATATTCCTTCTTGATTTTGTCACCTTATTTTATCATTTTTCTTCTTTTAGGTCACTTTGGCTTCTTTGACCTTTCGAGGCTTCAAGCCTTCATGTGAGGTCCTTCCATACGTAAGGCCATAACTCTCAAACCGGAGGAGTTATGTGACATTCCATATACGGAAATGGCATGACAAGCACTATCCATCTGGGATAGTTTCACCAACAATTTCCAGCAGTCTTCATCTCGTTATTCCTCAGCACAAGCGTAGATTATCAACCATTCTTATAGGATAACTCAATCCGTATAGCATCTTCGAGTAAAGGGGCGCCACCATATAGGGGACCACTTTGGAGTTCATCCATTTTGTACCTTATCAATCGCTGATAAGACAATAGCAATGAGCATAGGTCCTCAACCATTCTTCTAGGATAACTCAATCCATAAGCGTCTTCCCGTGAGGATTTCACCATAAAGGGACCACTTTGGCCTTCATCATTTGTTTACCTGCATCGATTGGTTTCCACTTGGACATATAACATTCTCATCAAAGGGAATCATATCAATAAATTATTTGACATCAACCAATGACATCAATCAAACCAAACCATTTACATCAATGACATATGATCCAACAATCTCCCAAGTAGTCGACCATTGGCATCAATGAAACATGATCCAACAATCTCCTTTAGCGTTGGAAGTGATGGCAATACTAACATTGATGTCAACACCAATTGCAAACACCAATTACAAATTATTGATGTCAACATGTAGACCAAGCATGCTCTACATCAATGAAAGTCAATGTGACTATCTCTCCATATCAATCTCCCATCAATAGACATCAATCCATCAATGTGATTAACTCTCCAACTTGACATCAATGGCAGAGGGCCATTCTTCTTAGGGTTTACAATGTCTTGTTGCTTCTGTATAATCTCTCCTTTTGTATAGGGGATATCAATATGATGTAACAATGAAATCATATCACCCATGCTCCCCTGAAACCATGCCTCTGTCCTCTTTTGCATCGATAAATCCCAGTCCACCGGAACCAATGCTTCCATCCTCTTTCTTCAAATATGGGTCTCTTTTCTTGGTATGCATCGATAAATATCTCTTCCTAGAATCATGGGAAGAAGAATGACTCACCCTAAGGGTATGTCTCCTATCTTCTGCGCTTAGGATGAACAATATGCTGCAAATGATGATCTTGGACACATTCATGCATCAAACTTGTACCCATACCATACATCATGAGAACAAAGACATATCATCGATAGAATAGAGAATCGGAACAATGTATCCACCAAGTAAATCATGTGTACCAAAATGTGCCCACCATGCGCAACACCCATGTACATCAACCATGTACATCAACAATGTGCCAAAAGATATCATCAATGAAATGTATCCACCATATGCCAACATGTGCATCTACCAATATGCCAACAATATTGATCTGTAACATGCCAAACAATGTGCATCTATCAATATGCCTAAATCCGATACCATCCATGAGTCCACCATCATACATCATTACTTGCACCAAAAAAGTATATCAATATCGTCAATAAGCCAAAAGATTCCCCAATGATGTGAAAAATGACTATCAATCTACATTTCTTAATGTGTAGCCCATCCACCTGAAAAATGCATGCGCCATGATATCAACACATGCCATATGCTTCAATAATACATCATAAGATATATTAATGAAACTTCAAAAGTACCAACCATGTACTCCAGCGGATCAACATCAAACCATGCTCATGGGTTAGTGCCATGCAAGGTTTTATTTTATAAATCCAATAGATGAACATAGGCACGCAGCAAATAGTGCTTCAGGAACGCAACAAACAATTAGGACCTTGTGAGGAGTTATACCATCACATCAGAGCTCAAACCATGTGCATTTGCCTTTTCCCCAAGGCTTTACAATAGACATGCAACATGTTTCACAAATGAGTGCATGTGTACGCTACCTATTCAAGGCCAGAATGCATGGAAACGCGACTATCACCCACGGTTACTGCATGTGCTTAGTAAAATGGCGCATTTGAACTTCTTTTCAGTCTTTCATTATGTTCTAACTGCTCTGTCTTCTTCACCCATACGTAGATGACTGCGTCTCTTGAACTTGGGCTCAGTATCCATATTTTGAAGATGTCTCGCCTCTTACTTCATTCCTTCTTCTGGCCATGCTATGTGAAGTCCTCATCATATGGACTTTATTCTTATGTTCATCATCACGGGATTTGTGGCCGATCCACTCTGGGTTAATAGCACATCTCATGGTGTTACAGTGAATATAAATATGTCATATTTGATCATATCTCCAACATATTGTGGTGTTATGGATTCTTCTATTATATCTTCTTTCATAAGATCTACATTCAAATCTTTGTGACCATATCCAATACATGAATAGCTTAAGTGCCCATGAAAAATGCTCCATTACCTTTGCTTTGGTGTCCCAAGAATAACTTCTGATGTCTTCCTTGCTTTATTCTTTGAAATTTTCTTTTCCTTGTGTAGATGGATTTGCTTTGCAGCATTTGTCTTCAACTTCTTTTGATATAATTTACCTCGCTTCTTTGAAGTGCTTTCTTATTATGTATATATTCTCCTTTGTATCCAAGAATTGATTTATCACATGATGATCTTTGACTTTCAAGATCTCATCCAAAGTTGGGCTATTCAGGAATTTGTTTGACTTTTCCACCTTATTTCGAAGGTCCAACAATTTCAGCTTCTAACTTACAACATGACTCTTCCCTTTTCATTTTATTTGAATCTTCAATAGTTCCTCTATTCTTTGGCTTCTTCAATTTGTGTCTTGAGATGGACAAATAGTTTCAAAACTTTTACCTAATCTCATCATCTATATTCATATCTTCTTTTCCATTCTTTAGTCTTGTGATCTCTTCTTCTTTTTCTTCTAATTTAGAACTCTCTTCTTGTTCTTTGAGCATTCCGCTAACTTCAAGTCTTACTCCCTCTAAGAAAATTCTTAGTGTTATCGAGCTTATAGTTATAGTGTGTATAAAATAGATCACTTCTATACGTGTGTATAATCCCTCTTCAATTTCCTTTGAAGTTTTAAATAGATTTCCTTCTATTCTTTTCATGGGATAAATACCATCAAACTTTACAAACTTTATCTACATCTTCTTCTTCACTTCATGAGAAAAATTCATCATCATCATCATCATTGCATTCCAAAGGGCTTTAGAGTGTTCTTACCTTCATTTAGAAATATCCTCATGATCTTCCTTTTTTTCCAATATCAACACATGCTTCCTTTCTATTATTTGAAATATCTTCCAATATCTTCCTTTGTGCTATTATCACTTGATTCTTTATCTTCTTAGAAATGTTTTCAAAATCAAATTTAGAAATAATCACGTTTAAGGTTTTATGATTCTTTACCTTTATGATCTTGATGGAATTGGTCTTCAATTTCTTCTTTCTCTCCTTTTCTTTGATATGTCTCATCTAGCTTTAACCATAGATACTTGGCGGGAAGTACGACATCCCATGCTCTCTTTGATAGGGCTTGAGTCCACTAAGAATTTTCTTGAGGCCAATGCTTTCACTTCTTTCCTTCCCTTTGAAATACAAACTTTGACTTGTTCTTCCTTGGAACATATCCGCGTTAGTTGCCTTTGAAATACTTTGCTCCCATTGTCTTCAAATACACTCTCATCTCTATTCCTCCAAATGAATAGTTTTCCTCATCAGGATTGGAACTTCATCATCCATTGTGTGTCTATGGATCTCCTTCAAACGTGTTAAGGCTTGTAGTGAAGACCAGCTCACGATACCAATTGTTGGACACACCACACTTAGAGGGGGTGAATGAGTGTGGGGCTCTTTTGCTCCACAAAACTTCCCTCTTGCAAAATCATCAATTGGCATTCAGCATTTATTCATTACCCATTTCTAGGTCCTTGAAGAAACTATTTTAGATTATTTTAGGGTTAACCATTTTCATAAATATTCCTTCTTGAGGATTTTGTCACCTTACTTTATCATTTCTTGAGGATTTTGTGACTTCTCTTAATTATTTAAATAGTCATGAATAAATAATATTAACCCATTTCTAGGTCATAACCTATTTTCCTTATTTTTAGGGTTAACCATTTTCCATAAATGTTCGGCTATAGCAGTTTTGTCACTGTATTTTATCATTTCTTCTTTTGGATCGCTGACTGGCTTTGGGGCTTCAAGCTATTCATGTGAGGTCCTTCAACCCATTAAGGCCATAACTCTCAAACCCGAGGAGGAGTTATGTGACATTCACATACCACCAGAAATGGCATGACAAGCACTATCCATCTGGATAGTTTCTATAATTTCCTTGATCTTCATCTTATTATTCCTCACACCTGAGCATGGGTCCTCTGACCATTCTTCTAGGATAACTCAATCCGTAAAGCATCTTCGCATGAACTTCACCATAATGGGACACCTTTGGAGTTCATCCATTTATACACCTTATCAATCGCGATAAGACAATAATGAAACCTGGGTCCTCCAGCCATTCTTCCTAGGATAACTCAATCCATAAAAGTGTCTTCTAAGTGAGGGCTTTCTGCATAAGGGGACCACTTTGGCCTTCATCCATTTGTTTACCTTGCATCGATTAGTTTCCATGGACATATAACATTCTCATCAAAGGGAATCACATCAATCAATTGCCGGCCATCAATAATGGCATCTGAAATCAAACCAATACATTTACATCAATGACATATGATCAACAATCTCCCAGTAGTCAAACCATTGGCATCAACGACAACGCCAATTAACAATATCCCCTTGGCGTTGATGGCAATACTAACATTGATATCCAACGCAATTACCAAACACCATTTACAAATTATTGATGTCAACATGTAGACAGAATACTTACGTAATGAATCAATCAAATATCTATCCACATCAATATCTCCCATCCAATAGACATCAATCACATCAATATGATTATCTCAGCTTTGACATCAGCTGGCGGGAATGGAATTTCTTCTCTTAGGAGTTTGCTCCCCTGTCTTATTCTTCTTGTATAATCTCTCCTTTGTATAAAGGGATAGTAATCTGATGTAATATTTAAATCATATCACTCATGCCCCCTGAAACCATGCCTCTGTCCTCTTGCATCGTCAAATCGATCCACGGAACCATTACCCTCTTGTCCTCTTTCTTCAAATATAGGTCTCTTTTCTTGGTATACATCTGATAAATATCTCCTCCTTGAATCATACCTTTGTAATCAATCATGGGAAAAATAATAGTTTCCCATGTGGGTATGTCTCCTTCTATCTTCTTTCCAAGATGAACAATATGCTACCAAATGATGATCCTTGGACTTGTTCATTGCATCAAAACTTGTCTATTACCATACATCATGAAACAAAAGATATGTCATCCAATGAAATAGAGATCATGAACAATATATCCACTGAGTACATCAGCAATACCAAAGTATTCTTACCCCATATGCACAACACCCATGTATCTTGTGTATCAACAATGTATGCCAAAGGAATATCATCAATGAAATGTAATATCCACCCTTATGCCAACATGTGCATCTACCAATATGCCAACAGTGCATCTACCAATATGCCAAAACAATGTGCATCTATCAATATGCTAAATAAAATGCATAATCCATGGAGTGTACATCATACATCATTAGCGCCAAGCAAGTATATCTGGCTTATCGTCAATAAGCTAGAATTCCCCAATTAGTGATGCTTACACAATGACTATCGAAATCTACACGTAATACTCAATGTAGCCCATCCACATGAAAATGCATACGCAAATTATCCAACAATACATATGCTTCCAATAATACATCATAAGATATATTAATGAACTTCAAAGTTCCAACCATGTACTCCAATAGATCAACATCGAACCATACTCTGTGGGTTAGTGCCATACACCCAAGATTTTATTTACATAAATCCAATGAATGAACACTTCAAGCCTGCAACAAATGGTGTGAGGACGCGACAAACAATGTCAGACCTTTCATTATAGAGTTATACCATCACATCAGAGCTCAAGCCATGTGCATTCTGCTTTTCCCAAGGCTTTGTAGGACACGACCTGCTTGCACAAATGAGTGCATGTACGCTGACAAGGTCACGGAGCGTGGACAATGACTATCACCACAGTTACTGCATGTGCAATGAAATGGCACATTTGAACTCCCTTTAATCTTTCATTCTAACCTGGCTGCTCTGTCTTCTTCACCCATACATTAGATGACTCGTCTCTTGAACTTGAGCTCCAGTATCCATATTTTGAAGATGTCCTTTCTTCTTCATTTCCTTCTTCACAATACTATGTGAAGTCCTCATCATGGACTTTATTCTTGTGTTCAAGCCTCCACAGGATTTGTGGCCAAATCCCTCTGGTATGGCATCTCATAGAGTTACAGTGAGCAGAAATATGTCATATTTGATCCCATCTCCAACATCTTGTGGTGTTATAGATTCTTCTATTATATATTCTTTTCATAAGATCTACATTCAAAGCTTTGTGACCATATCCATTACATGAATAACAATGTATCAAAATGCTCATACCTTTGCTTTTTGTTGTCCCAGGAATGTGATGTCTTCCTTGCTTTATTCTTTTTGAAATTTTCTTTTCCTTGTAGATGGTTGCTTTGCAGCATTGTCTTCCTTCTTTGATATATTTACCTCATGCTTCTTTGAGGTGCTTCAACATGTATATCTTCTCCTTTGTATCAAGACATGATTTATCACGCTGATGGTCTTTGATTTTTCAAGATCTCATCCAAGATTCTTAAGATATTCAAGAATTTGGTGACTTTTCCACCTTCTTTTAAAGGTCAACAATTTCAGCTTCTAACTTACACAACATAGCTCTTCCTTTTCATTTATTTTGGATCTTCCAATAGTTCCTCTATTCTTGAAGCTTCTTCAGTTTGTGTCTTGGGATGGACAATGGTTTCGAAACTTTTTACTAATCTCATCATCTATATTCATGTCTTCTTTTTCCATTTCTTTAGTCTTATGTTCTCTTCTTCTTTTTCTTTCTAATTTAGAGACTCTCTCTTCTTGTCTTTGAGCATTCCTTTAACTTCAATGTGCTGACTCCTCCTAAGAAGAAAATTCTTAGGTATTTATCGAGATAGTTATAGTGTGTATAAAATGAAGTCACTTCTATACGTGTATAATCCCTCTTCAATTTCCTTTTGGAAGTTTAATAGATTTCTTCCTATTCTTTTCATGGGATAAATACCATCAAACTTTACAAACTTTATCTACATCTTCTTCTTCGCTTGAGAGAAAAATTCATCATCATCATCATCATTGCATTCAAGGGCTTTAGGTGTTAACTGCAGCTGTTTGAAATATCCTCATGATCTTCCCTTTTTCCAATATCAACATACTTCTTTTTCTTTTTATTTGAAATGTCTTCAATATCTTCCTTTGTGCTATTATCCTTGATTCTTTATCTTCCATAGAAATGTTTTTCAAAATCACATTTTAGAATAAATGCATTCAAGAGTTTTTGATGAATCTTTACCATTGATGATCTTGATGGGAGTGGTCTTCAATTTCTTCTTTCTCTCCTTTGCTTTGATATATCTCCTCTAGCTTTAATGTCGCCGTCCTTAGTGATACGACTGTCCCATGCTCTCTTTGATAGGGGCTTGAGAGTCCACTAAGAATTGTCTTGAGAAGTAATGCATCATTCTTCTTTCCTTCCCTTTGGGCTGCAAACTTTGACTTGTTCTTCAGCGGAACATATCCACCAATGGTTAACTTTCAAATAGTTGCTCCCATTTATCTTCAAATACACTCTCATCTTTTTTCTCCAAGTAGAATAGTTTTTTCCTCATCAAGGATTGGAACTTCATCATCCATTTGTGTCTATGGATCTCCTTCAAACTTATTAAGGCTTGTAGTGAAAGCCCACTTTGATACCAATTTTTGGATACACCTACCACACTTACAGGGGGTCAATGAATTAATGGGGCTCTTTCTCACAAAACTTCCCTCTTGCACAAAAGGCCTTTCATCAATTAGCATTCAACATTTATTCATTACCACCCATTTCTAGGTACTTGACCTATTTTCCTTATTTAGGGTTAACCATTTCCATAAATATTCCTTCTTGATTTTGTCACCTTACTTTGCTCATTTCTTGATTTTTGCCACTTCTCTTAATTATTTAAATAATCCACCTTGAATAAATAATATTAGCCATTTCTAGGTCCTTAACCTATTTTCCTTATTTTAGGTTAACCATTTCCATAAATGTTCCTTCTTAATTTTGTCATATTTTATCATTTCTTCTTTTAGGTCCATAACTCTTTGACTTTGGGGGCTTCAAAACTTCATGTGACGGTCCTTCATCTTCATAAGGCCAAAAATATCAAACCATGAGGAGTTAATGTGACATTCCACATACCACCCGGAATGGCATGACAGAGGCCATCCATCTGGGATGGTTCGCAACAATTTCCTTGATCTTCGTCGTTGTTCCTCGTACAGGCATGGGTCCTCCAGCCGTTCTTCTAGGATGGCTCGATCCGTCAGTAGATCTTCGGTGAGGGACACCATATCGGGGATAGCTTTGGGTTCGTCGTTTGTACGCAGCCATCAGTCGTGATAAGACAATGTGAGGCATGGGTCCTCCAGCCGTTCTTCTAGGATATCCAGATCCATGAGAAGCGTCCTTCGTGAGACTTTCGCCATGGGGACCACTTTGGCGGCTAAATCCGTTTGTTTGCAGCGCGTGGGTTGGTTCCGCCGGACGTAGCATTCTCGTCAAGGGGGATCATATCAATCTGATTAAGCGGCGAAATCGGCGGTGGCATCAATCAAATGGTCATTTGCATCAATGACATGATCCAACAGTCTCCCAGTGGTCAGACCATTGGCATCAATGACGGCATGATCAGTAATCTCACAGCACAGTGTGATACTAACGTGATGTCGGCACCGGTCACCAGGCATAATTACAAATTATTGATGTCAGCATGTGGATATGGCATGCTCTACATCAATGGATCGATGTGACTATCTCCATATCAATCTCTCCCATCAATATGCATCAATCACATCAGTGGATTATCTCTTGCTGACATCAATGGCAGGGCCGTTCTTCTTGGGGTTGCTCTACGTCTTGTTATTTCTTTGTATAATCTCATATGGGGATATCAGTATGATGTATTAGCTGAGAATCATGTCGGTCATGCTCCCCACAGGCCATTGCCTCTGTCCTCGTTTTGATAAATCCCCAGTCACGGGACCATGCCTCGTCATCTTTCTATTCGATATGGGTCTCTTTTGTTGGTATGCATATGACAAATATCTCTTCCTAGAGATCATGGAAGATGAGCTCTAAGGAATTGTCTCCTATCTTCTCGCCGGATGGACAATATGCTATGGAATGATGATCCTTGGACTGTTCATGCATCAAACTTGTACATACCATACATCATGGAGACAAGATATGTCATCAATGAATAGAGATCATGAACAATATATCCACCAAATGGAAATCATGTACCGATGTGCCCATGCAACGCCATGTCATCAACCATGTACATCAACAGTAATGCCAAAGATATGTCATCGATGATGCATCCACCATGTGCCAACGTATTGCATCTACCAATGTATATGTACGTCTACCAACATAACAGACAATGTGCGTCATCAGTAACTCGTCGATACCATCCATGGAATTATTGCCATCATACATCATTAGCGCAAACCAAGTATATCGACCATCGTCAATAAATGGATTCACAATGATGTACTGATGACTGATCTGTGTCTCAGTAATGGCAACCCATCCACATGAATGCACTATGATATCCAACAATGCCATATGGCTTCCAAGGATACATCATAAGATATATTAAACAAGAACTTCAGAAATTACCAACCATGCTCCAGCGGATCGGCAATCCGTCATGCTCATGAGTTAGTGCCATGCACCCGAGATTTTATTTTACATGATCAATGATAGATGAACCTTAGGCGTTGCAACAAATGGTGTTCCGGAACGCATGACAAATAATGGACCTTGCAGCGGAGTTATACCATCACATCAGAGCTCCAAGCCATGTGCATTGCCGCGCTCCCCAAGGCTTTAATGGACCTGCGACCTGTTTGCCTGGAATGGTACGTACATGACCTATTCAGGGTCGGAGCGATGGACACCACGACCTATCACCAAGATTCTGCGTGGCCTTATTAGATGGCACGTTGAAGACTTCCTTCAATCTTTCATTGATCAGGTGCTCGTCTTCTTTGCCCATACGTAGATTATTGCGTCTCTTGAGACTTGAGCTCAGAGTATCCATATTTTCAAATGTCTCCTTTCCTTACTTCATCCCTTCTTCTGGCCGTAACATGTAAGATTCCTCATCATGGATAACTGGCAATGTTCCGGCCTCTGGGATTGCCATTATGATCCACTCTGGTATCAACATCTCATGGGATTCAGGTGAAACCGGTATCATCTGTTGATCCACATCTCCAGCATCTTGACGGTGTTAGCGATTTTCTTATATCTTCTTTCATAAGATCTACATTCCCAAGCTTTGTGACCCGTATCAAATTACGCGGAATATGAAATGCCCATCGAAATGCTCAGCCGCCTTTGCTTTGGTATCCCCAAAGATAACTGATTATCTTTCTTACTTTGTTCTTTTGAAATTTTCTTTTCCTTGTGTAGATGGTTGCTTTGCAACGTTATCTTCCTTCTTTGATAGATTTAAATCATGCTTATTTGAGGTGATTTATTCATAATGTGTATCTTCTCCTTTGTAAACAAGACCTGATTTATCACATGATCTTTGACTTTCCAAGGATCTATCAAGATTCTTGAGCTATTCAATTTGGCACGAAGGCTTTCCATATTTTAAAGGTCAACAATTTCAGCTTCTAACACAACGCGAGCTCTTCCCTTTTCATTTATTTGGATGTAATGGATTCCTCCGCGGCTTCTTTTCAATTTGTGTCAGGATGGACAATAGTTTCGACTTTTACTAAAATCTCATCATCTATTTATTATCTTCTTTTCCATTCTTTAGTCTTGTGATCTCTTCTTCTTTTTCTTCCTAATTTAGAGCTCTCTTCTTGTTCTTTGGAGCGATTCCCTTTAACTTCAAGATGTCAAGATGTGCCTTTGACTCCTCCTAGAAACTTCTTAGTGTTATCGAAGATGTAGTTATAGTGTGTATAAAATGATCCGCTCCTATACATGTATAATCCTCTTACAATTCCTTTTGAGTTTTAATAGAATTTCCTTCTATTATTTTCATGGGATACATCACATCGAGCTTTACACAAAACAATATCATCTTCTTCTTCACTTGTAGAGAAAATTCATCATCGTCATCATTTGCATTCCAAGGGCTTTAGAGTGTTCTTTGCAACTTCATTTGAAATATCCTCGATATTTCAGCACTGATATCCTTTATACTTCTTTTTCTTTTATTTGAAATGTCTTCAATATCCTCCTTTGTGCTATTATCACTTGATTCTTTATCTTCATGAAATCTTTTCGGAATCACATTTTAGAAATAATGCATTCAAAGAGTTTTGATGATTATTTTACCTTTGATGATCTTGATGGAGTGGTCTTCAATTTCTTGCTCTCTCCTTTGCTTTGATATGTCTCCTCTAAGCAGCCTATATCCTTGGTGGAAGTGCATTTGTCCCATGCTCTCTTTGATAGGGCAGGAGTCCACTAAGAATTATCTTGAGTAATGCATCGGTCTTCTTTCCTTCCCTTTGGTACAGAGCTTTGACTTGTTCTTCAACGGAACATATCCACCCGATGGTTGCCTTCAAATAGCTATCCATTGTCTTCAAATGCACACTCCTCATCTCTATTCTCCAAATGGAAAAAATTTCCTCATCAAGGATTGGAAACTTCATCATCCATTTTATTGTCTATGGTCCTCCTTCAAGCTTGTTAAGGCTTGTAAGGAAGGCAGCTGAATCCACTTATTTGGACACACCTACCACACTTAGAGTGAAATGAGTGTGGGGCTCTTTTACTCCTGGCTCCCTCTTGCACAAGAGCTCATCAATTAGCATTCAGCATTTATTCATTACCCATTTTTTTTTTTTTTTTTTTTTATCTATTTTCTTTATTTTTAGGTTAACCATTTTCCATAAATATTTCACTTCTTGATTTTGTCACCTTACTTTATCATTTATTGATTTTGTCCCTTCTCTTTAATATTTAAATAAATCCACCTTAATGATAATATTAACCCATTTCTAGGTCCATAGCCTATTTTCCTTATTTTTAGGGTTAACCATTTCCATAAATATTCCTTCTTGATTTTGTCATATTACATTATGATTTCTTCTTTTAGGTAACTTTAAGATTCTTTACTGACTTTGGGGGCTTCAAGCCTTCATGTGAGATCACTTGCAACCGTGGAGCCATAACTCTCAAACCGGAGGAGTTATGTGACATTCCATACCACGAAAATGGCATGACAAGCCGCTATCCATCTAGGGATAGTTTCACCAACAATTTCCTTGATCTTCATCTCGTTATTCTCATACCCACAAGCATGGGTCCTCCAACCATTCTTCGGATAACTCAATCCATAAAAGCACGTCTTCTCGTGAGGGCTTTCACCATAGGGACCACTTTGGGAGTTCATCCGTTTGTACACCTTATCAATCATGATGAACAATAATAGAGGTATGGGTCCTCAACCATTCTTCTAGGATAACTCAATCCATAAGCGTCTTGTGAGGGCTTTCACCCATAAGGGGACCATTTTGGACTTCATCCATTTTGTTTACCTTTGCATCGATTGGTTCCGCCGGACATATAACATTCTCATCAAAGGGAATCATATCAATCAATTGCTTGACATCAACCAATGACATCAATCAAACCAAACCATTTACATCAATGACATGTAGTCAATCCCAAGTAGTCGACCATTGGCATCAATGACATGATCAGCGATATATGTTCTTGATGGGGGCGGCACTCGCAAAGGAAAATGTGTTGCACTAGAAAAGTTCTGCTTGGTAGTTGGAAACCATGAGATGTAATTTTTTTATAAGATAAAACTTTAGCATGCGGTCACGAATTGTTTTTTGTTGAAGCACTTAGCTAGGAAAACATTTGATTGCAATAAGATGGAACAATTCAAGAAAGGGTTCATGAGTTTGAGCACATGCTGAGTGTGATTCATCATTGCATAGACCAACAAGATGAAAGTAATGCATAAAATTTTCTATGTAATGTTTAGTAGGCTTTATGGCAGACTATAATTTAAGGCTATTATATGAGAGTGGTTAACCATTTCAAATAGGGTGTTCAGTAAATTTGTGATGAGACATACTAAAAAACACTTAAGAAAAATGAAGGTTTTGGTTGAACCTTTTCCAACTATGGGAAGAAATTGAGCCAAATTTTGAGTGCCTTAGAAGGGGATGATTTAAGGATGGAAATTTATTTTTTAAATGTAGAGACCTTGGAGAATATCACTAATCCTTCATATTCCAACTATAAATTTTTGGTGATATTTTTGTAAAAATATTTCAAATTTCTTAGGATTTTATATAGTTTATATAAAATTTTAGCGATTTTAAAGGTAAATCAAGATTTTATCCTATATAGAATTTGGGAGAATCATTTTAGAATGGGGAATATTTTTAGGAAAACCATGAAAATTATCCCATGAAATGAGGAATTGTACCTAAAATCATCCTTTCTTAGAGGAATGAAGCACTAATTTCAATGAACAAGCATCGGTTGAAGAAAACACATCAACAAATTTGGAACATGTTGAAGTGTTGGAGACATAGTGGTGTGGTGTTACAACTAAACAATAGTTGGCTAGCCAAGTTGCTAAGTATATTAAGGTAATTCTTGATGAATCATTTGAGGTGCCACAAGAGTTTTTTGGATGAACTTGGTTTTTGCATGGTACATGAGGAAGTTGATGGGGAATAAGAAAATAGTGCCAACAACCATAAACATGTGTACATCATACGACATAAGTGTCATAACTGAGCATCAAGCAAAATCAAATAATTTTGGAATGAGTTTCAACTTTCAAAAAAGATTAAATTCCACACAACTAGATTGATAGATGTGAAAAAGAGCATACCCTATCCTGTGAAAAAGAGACTATAATGCATACCCTGTCCTGTTGAGCCTTTACTGTTGTCAAAGTATCAATAGGTTGGAGTCCATTAATTTTTGCAAGAGCCATTGGTAAAACATCTAGAAACTCCATAAGGCACAAACTGCATGCTATAGTAAATACAAAAACATAATTATATTTTAGTTTTTTAGTAAAAACCAAAAAATATTTTTAATACATGTCAATAAATCCTAATAGAAATTAAAACCAACAAGATTACAAATAGTAAACACAATTGATATTCTTTTTTGGAAAATCCATATGGGAGGAGATTAAATAGTGACACACACACATTTCATGTGCAGTTGACTTGAAAAAGCTCCTCTTGGTTTTGATAATAATTTATTGTGGAGTCGTTTGATCTTGGAGAAAACCTCCCTCGATCTGAAAGGGTAACAACAGAAGTCAGCATCAGGCTATTTTGTTCTCCCGTTGGATCGAGAGGAACTAACTCCAAGAATAAACGACTCAATAAATTCCTCTCTAATCGAACAAGACCAACCATGTGAAGGTGGAAGAGATCCTATGGCCCCTCCCCCTCACATCACTCTCAATTCCCCAATACCAATCTATATTCTAATAAAAATATGCATTAAAATGACTAAAATTGATTAAAAGTGGTTGTAAAGCTATAAATGAGGTTTTTCATTCAGAGGCATGTCATAAAAAAGAGTTTTTATAAATGATATTTATCATCCAAAACATGTTACAAATATACCACTAGCTATATAATGTACATCTTTCTATCTTATAAAATTATTATACATCATAAATTTCTTTTAGTATTCTATAGTTTTCTAGTCTAGTTTTGAAGTAATTCATCCAACGTCCATGTCTTCGTTTTCTAGGGGGCTCTTCAACAATTGATGTTGCTTCAGTCCTCTCCACTGAGAACACCTGATCTCATTACCTTGGCGTGGAGGTTGCTTTGAATGGCTATCCTTAAAACACCTAGTCTCGTACCCATGGCGTGGAGGTTGCTTTGAATGGCTGTCACATACAAAAACAAAAAAATATTAAATTTATATGTTAAATATCATTGAAGTAGTTCATTAATATTAAAAAAAAAAACTCTGCAATGTAATTATTTACATGGTTCACTAGTGGGCATCGTTGGAATGACTACTCTGTACTCCTGATCTTCAGTTCGAGGAGGCTCAACTACGACATTCTTTGCCATTGAAACAACAAAATTTATAAGGACAAAACCTTAAATGTATAAGTAATAAAAATTATAAGTACAAAATTTATAAGTACAAAATTATTAAGCATATGATTAATATACAATCATTTTACCTTCGTGGGCCTCAGTCACAGGAACCTTGTGGGGATGCACCCCACTGGGATGGGGATTTTTGGGAGAACCATGATCTTCTGGCGGTGCTGCATTATCAACACTTTGTTGTCCAATACTAATGTTTTCATTGATAGTGTTTCTCCCCTGATTAAAACAAAGTAAGACATTAAAGTTATGGACGATATCAAACAATTATGTATTTTATAAGTAATGAAAGGTTAACGTGGACTGATTTTTATTTACTTTATCCCACAAAATGGATCTTGGGGTCTGCCCCATACTTTTCCTACGATCAACAAAAAATTTATAGTTGTACTTGTACCCAAGTTAGAGGTCTTCCTCCGTGGTTTCAGTTCCAAAGTCATTGCCATGCATTGCATAAGAGTATGCATTTTTAATGTTATTGGATGAAATTACTTGAAAGTTGTAAGGTGACACAAATAATATTGTTAAGATGTTTGGGTACTTATGATTCATGACTGTAACCTCGAGTAGCTGCCCTGACCTAGCCTATGCTGGTTGTTTTTGGAAATCATTTCTCTAGTTTCCTTCGAAGTGTCAGACAACCTATCATTAAAAGTTTCAAGTATGTTATATACCATACTTTTATTTACCTTGTAATATTGTAATTTACCTTGGGGTACCGATTATTTGTTCTCCTATTTTTCTCAATTTATTTTCTTTTTCATTATCAATGAGTGCCTTCCATTCCCTCTCTGGAATCGAGGGAGGGAACTCATACCTAGGGTTTACTACCAAGTTTCGTTTATACACATCCCATGCATATTTTAACTATTGACATGTTGTAGAGGCGACCACTTTTTTATTGAAGGTCTCTACTCCAAAGAGGCCTCCAAGATAATCCAAAATTTCTTTTTTGAGGTTGGAATTCTGGCAATTTCACCTCGTGCATACAGTTGCCCCAAAAATCAACAAGACCTTTCTCTCCAGGTGCCTATAAAAATGGTCATTTCCTACATGAAAAAATATATGATCATTAATTTAAAAATAATAATCTAGATGATTTATATTTGAGATGGACAACATGAAACAATTAAAATATGAAAAAATACCTGGGAGTCTTATTTTTTTTAATGAAAGTTCGTTATCGTCGACCAAAAATAATGAGCTTACTTTTATTCTCAAGTTTATTGATAGTGAAAGGCCCACCAAGAAAATCATTGAAGATGAAAAAACTTGTAAATTCTTTTTAGGACCAAGAAATTATGCTAAATCTCCTTAATTATGCTTCTTAATTATATATGTGATTGCTTGTAGTCTAAAGTTAACACTAAAGATGACACATACAATGTTTAGGAAGGAGATCCAATGACTGAAATTATCTTTATGATTTTTGGGTTACCTTTTGACCTTACCCCAACACTCGGTAAAATTTTCATGATAAGCAATGTGGATATGCCCAAAAACTTTGAAATCCTCAAGTAGGCACTTGGGAGACATCTTGGGAGACACTTGACATACTCATTTGTAGAACTATGTTTTCTTTAATCCTGGTATTTTGGTCTCATAGGAGGTTTCTATCTTGATTGTGCTCTCTTATAACATAAGAGGATTAGGGAGTGTCTATAAAAGAAACTATGTAAACCAAATTGTAGCAAAAAATAACATAGAGATGATTTTGATTCAGAAAATAATTATGGTGGTTGTTAGGGTAAAATAACTGCTAGTGTTTACTCTTCATGGATGGATTTTTGAAGCTCCCAATGTAGAGGGGAAATATAAGAGGTTTTTGGTAGGATGGCCTAAGTCCCTTCGATTCAAGAGTGTCTCATTTTTATAGAATACCACCAGTCTCGAGTTGTTCTCCCCATGTTTAGATTCAATTTTCAATTTTATTAATGTCTATGGACCCTTTTAGTGTAGGGAAGGTTTGTGGGATTCCTTTTTTGGAACATGGATTTGAGAAAGGATAATTTAATCATGGAAGGTGATTCAAATCTCACCTTGAGCCTAGGCAGATGTGGTGGGGAGATAGAAGGATGGACACCATGGCCAAATACCTCCTACAAAAGATTTATGATGAGGGTATATTGTGACATAGATCCCTTGACTTTGAAACCCACCTAGAGAAACAATAGGTTGGGTGCAAAGGCTATCCCCAAGAGAATCAACAAATTCCTTGTGGTTGAACAACTTGTTGTTAATATATATATAATTAGTACATGGATAAGAGAAGTAGGCCCCTTTGACCATGTCCCTATTTTCCTACAAGTGGGGGATATTACTCCAAAAACCACATGTCCTTTTAAGCTCAATTCACATTGGTTGAAGGAACTTGAGTTCAGAGAATTTTTTTGAAATGAATGAAAACGTTATGCTAGGTAGTTGGTAGATTTTTCAAATTTACTCTTGTTTTGTGAAAATCTAAAAAGAATCAAAAGGAAAACTATTGAGTTGAAAAAGGTTGAATTCTAGAATTCTCAAGAGAAAATATGGATAAAGGAAGAGGATGTTACAAAAGCTTTCGATTCCAATCTTAATGACATATTCAATGAATCCAAGTAAAGGTTGTGAAAGTTGAAGGATGCTTCTAAAATGGAGATATTAGATTGGGAAGAATCCAAATGGATACAAAAGAGTGAAACTACTTAGATTGCACAAGGGGATGGAAATACTGGATTTTTTCACAACTACGCAAAAATAAGGAAGAATAAAAGAATAATTTGTAGTATAAAGGATGAGAGAGGGGTCCAATTTAATAACTTCGAGGGGATGCAAAAAGCAATAAACAACCATTTTAGCAACCTTTTTAAGGAGCCCCCTCATTCTAACATAGTAGATATTTTTTAGATGTCAACTTTCTTCTCAAATTTCATGGTTTAGGAGTAGAGTAAGACATCATGGAAAAGGTCTCCATGGAGGAATTACACGCAATCATTAAATATTTCTAGAAAGAAAAGAACACGTGCTCATATCAATGGCTATTGAATTTATTAAAGGATTTTTTAATTTGTTGGGGAAGGATCTATTAATGGTTGTGGAGGAATCTAGACTTTCTAGTAAGGTTCTGGGGTCCTTTAACTTTACTTTATTATCTATGATTCCAAAGAAATATGTCCCTAAATATTTTGAATATTTTAGGCCTATTTCTCTTTGTAATGGTGTGTACAATGTTATTTCTAAGATCATTGCTAGAAGACTTAATCCTATGCTATCCCTTGTTATCTTAGGTAAGCAATTTTGTTTCTTATATAAAAGACAAATTCATGAGGCTATTGGTATAGATTAGGAAGGCCTAAATACAATAAATGTAAAGAAGAAATCATCCTTCATTACCAAAATTGAATCATCTAAGGCATATTATCAGGTTAATTGGTCATGTCTTAGATTGATGATGCTACATATATGGTTCTTTTGTTATTTTTTGTTAATTGGGTGGAGGGATGTTATTCTTCTGTTTCTTTCTCTTCATTGATTAATGGTTTTGCTTCCCCTTTTTTTCGACCAACAAGAGTGCTAAGTGAGGGTTTTCATCTATCATCCCTCCTCTTTCTTAATATAGTAGAGGGATTAAACAAATGTCTTCTATAAATTGTTGAGTTATATTTTAATGAATAATCAAGGGCAATTTTGAAATTTCAGATTTATTTTCATTGTTTGAGAAATAACACTTAGATAGCATACAAGGGAAAGTGGAAGCATGCCATAAATTCATGAATGAAATCCCTAATGAAAGATTCTTTTGATGATATGAATGTGGAAAAATCCAAGAAAAAATAGATTAATGATAAGACAGGGAAAGGGGGAGATTCCCATTAATGAGAGTGGAAGTGTAAACCCTAGTTGTCAAGCATCCTCCATTAGTTTTTCTATTAGGAGTCTCTATTACTATTCATATACTATCTATAGTAAGACATCATGGAAAAGGTATCCATTTAGGAATTACAAGAAATCATTAAATCTTTCTAGAAAGACAAGAACACATGCTCATTTCAATGACTATTGAATTTATTAAAGGATTTTTTAATTTGTTGGGGAAGGATCTATTAATGGTTGTGGAGGAATATAGACTTTCTAGTAAGGTTCTGGGGGCATTCAACTCTAATTTCTTAGCTATGATTCCAAATAAAAATGTCCCTAAATATTTTGAATATTTTAGGCCTATTTCTCTTTGTAATGGTGTGTACACTGCTATTTCTAAGATCATTTCTAGAAGACTTAAGCCTATGTTATCCCTTGTTATCTTAGGTAATCAATTTTTTTTCTTATATAGTAGAAAAATTCATTATGATTCTATTGGTAGAGCTTAGGAATGCCTCCATACTATAAATGTAAAGAATAAATCATCCTCCATTATCAAAATTGACTTATCTAAGACATATGATCATGTTAATTGGTCATGTCTTAGATTGATGATGCTACATATATGGTTCTCTTGTGATTTTTTGTTAATTTTGATTTTTCAATAAGCTTATTTAAGCATGAAGTTCATTCCATTTTAGCATTTAACCATAACCATAAATTTTGTAGCAATCAAGATCACAAGAAGAAGCACCATGCACAAGAACACAAGAAGTATCGTGGGAAACCCTTCTCAACAAGGGAAGAAAACCCAACCAAATCCTTTGCTATATTCTTCAAGAGAAATATCTTCATCACCAAGATAAACCCTAGCATAGAAGAGGGTGCTCAAACCCTAGAAGACTAGCACCCAAGATAAGTGCACACTTATCCCAAGAAAGTGTACTTGCTGAAATTTCCAAACTCACATGGAAGATATGTTTCCTAAATGGGGAATTTACCTTTACTTATACTAACCTGAACCTGTCAATAAAAGTGTTTATTGGCACAACAAGGCCGACCTCACTAGATTATAATATAATTAATACTAACCAGATTAATTATGTTTTACATTAATTAACAATCACATTAAGGTGGGGTTGACCTATACCCTTTACATTACAATTAGGGTTACATGAAGGCCCGAGTCTTGTAAAATATAGTAAAGGATATGATACACCCACTAGTTCTCATCCACTAGAGGCACATCCATAGGGATTTCCATATCTCCGGCTCACTGTATTACACATAAGAACCATATATTCATACATTCACCTATGCTTGTCCACATGCACGTCCACTCTACATATATTCTTTTCCACTGCCTCACACATGAGAATCATCTGGAGTTTCTCGTCAAATCTTTTGCTCAGAGGAGGATAATACATCATCTTCATTTATGTTCACATGATGATGCACCCAACACTTTGGGATTTCACACATTCACCTTGTGCTCAACCACATGCACGTCTAACTCAACATATCGCCTTTCCCATTGGATAATCATCTTGAGTTATTCTCAAGTCTTTGAATGGAGGAGGTCATCTCTACATTCTAGCACTGTCTCAGGTAGGAACCACATACCCTTCTTAGGGGCTTTCTCTTAGGTTTGTAAGTTGGAGAAAGACTACATAGCTGCGATGATACACATCTCAAAGGTTTGTAAGTTAGCGAATGTCTCACATAGCTGTAATCATCAACATTCCCTCTCAACTAGGGAGGCATTCTTCATTATTCCAAGTCTCACACAGATGTAATCTGAATTTTGTCTTGGATGGAGTCATCAATACTCCCTCTCAACTAGTAAGGAATTCTTCGCCACATTAGTTTGGTGAAGATGTATGAAATCTTCTCATGTGTAGGAAGGTATTGCATGTGTACGATTTTCCTCTACATCATATCTATGATATAAGGATATTTCATCTCATCGTGTTTTGATCCATCAGGAAACACTAGGTTCTCAAGGATCTTTACACACGGCTCTTGGTTATCATCATAGGATCCATCTCATGGTCAATTAAATATGTTAGAAGCTTGTAAAACCATATTGCTCCACACACTCAATGCTATATAATCTGCCTCTGTGGTGATCAAGGCAACAGAGTTTTGTTTCTTGCTGCATCAGGAAACCATGGAAAAATTCACGGCAGAACAACAACCAAATGTGTTCTTTTGGTCCACTATACTCTCTGCTCAATCTGAATTAGCATATCCTACAAACTCAAGTTCACACTGGAGGCATATCTCAGGCCATATCCAACTGTGCCTCGTATATATATCAATACATGTTTTGTTGTTGTCTAGTGAGTCTGTCTTGGTTAATTCATGAAATGACTAAGCACATTCATTGTAAGGCATGAATCAAGTCTGGTGTTAACTAGATACATCAATGATCCAATCAACTGTGGATTAGTCTCGTCTGAATCATCATCAATCTTTTTCTTTAAATCCATCAAGGTGGAGTTTGTATTATGTCATACTGAACTTATTTAATATTTTCACTATATATTTTCCTTGACTCAGGAAAATCTCATCAGTTCTCTGTCATACTTCTTGTCCCAAGAAGTAGTGCATCATACTTAAATTCTTCATCTCGAATTCAAAAGTTAAGGATTACTTGTATCCAACAACAAGTATTTCTAAATAAGTCATCAAAATCATGCTCGTGTCACCAACACTGTAATAATATAGGTTTGGATTAGCAACATTCTTGCTATAATCCAAACTCATTAAGAATATATCTATCTAATATAGTTTCCAGCTCATGGATAGTAGTACGGATGGAAGTGTATCAGGTTTACTAGATCAAGTGTCTCATCATAGACAACTCCCTCTATTTGTGATAAACCTTTGGCTATAGATCTCGTTTTGTATTTCTCAACACTTCCATCAACTGCATGCTTGATCTTATAGATCCACTTGGAAGTTACCACATAATTCCCTTCTGGTCCCTGAATAATATCTTATACATCATTTTTTAAGATATACTGGTATTCTTCTATTATGACATCTTTCCATACCTGTTCTCGTGTTTCTTCTCTAAGACAAGGAGGCTCAACATCAATGAAGTGGCTCATGATTGAAGGATAACTCAAAAATCTCTTTTTCTTTCTCAGGATGTGCCTTGAGAGGTTTGTATGTTTATATGCCTCTTGTAGAGTGAGTCTAGGTAGGCCTTTTATGCCCTACTGCAATATCTCTGAACATATCAATGAGAACAACTGGATTAATGTTTGTCTCCCTCTGAACCGCTGAAGGGGGAGAAGGTATTGTCTTACTGTCAATCTCCATTTGATATTCTCTGGGTCTTTGAAAGACTATCTCTTCTTCAAGGACACCGTCTCTTCTTGTCTCAATCTGTTTCTGACCAGGGATGTTGTTTTTGAAGATTCACTGTATCCTTTCTTTCTAAATGATATAGATTGGAATTTTTCTCTTTGGGTACATGAAAATACACTGGGCACCCAAATAAACTGAAGTGTTCAATCTTAGGCTTCATTCCGGTGAAGACTTCTTCGGGAGTTATGTTTTTCAAATTATGGTGAAGACTCTTGTTTTGAACATATACTGTGTCATGCATGCTTCTACCCATGGAATCCTAGAAGGATTCTGATCATTCATTATTGCATTGGTTGTCTCAATGATGGTTCCATTCTTCCTCTTTCTCAAATAGTTTTGAATCCCTCTGAGTCAAGTGACTCCCTCTGAAGGATAAGCATCTTCCTTTGTTCTTAACCTTTCTGGAACAACAAAACAAGAGGAACTAAAACAAGAATATATCCTAAAGGAGAATAATGAGTACATTTCTAGAATCAAAACAATTTAAGGATTGTTGTCCCATCTACAACACTTACTTGTAGAAAAATTTAGAAATATAGGTTATAAGAATGACAATTACAACAATCAAACATGGAGTCTTCACTTCTAGTGTGTCGTTCCTATGAATGGACTAAGATTACTCTAGATCCATGACTTCAACAAAAGGTTCCTTCGTCCCGCAATTTCCCTCATGACAATGATACAAATAATATATATACAAGTGCATACCTGAGGGTGTTGATAAGTTCATGTCTTCATTTCTTTGAGGTCTTGTTTTCATGGAACTGAGTTTTCTTGAATCATCAAGTTTTCCCCTCATTATGATTTTGCTCATTTTTTGGATTCTTCACAAACCCTTGTCAACTTGGCTAGTAAACCTAATGGCTAGGATAGGATAGCACTTTTAGGTTTAGTTGGACTTATGACTGCCAACAATAATCCTTTGAAATATATGAGAACACTGGTGAGCTAAAGAGCTCCTTCAAGGAATTGCAGAAACCCTAATTTTGAAGTTTCTGTAGAAATTAGTGAAACCTTAAAAACCCTAGGGCCCAAAAGTCAAAATGATCAGAAATGCAATCTAAAGTTTCCTCGAGGTGCACTGAAGGAGGCCTTACAATACTATTGTAATTTATTCCCAATGTCCAAGTTCCAAGTATTGAAACACTCAAAAGAAGAGGGTTGTACATATTTTCTAGAAGCCCTAGGAGGGTCGTATGGTTCTGCAGAAGAGGAGGGATGAAGTGTCTATTGGCAGAACAGGTCCGACCTCACTAGATTATAATATTATTAATATTAACTAGATTAATGATCTTTTACATTAATTAACAATCACATTAAGGTGGGGCCGACCTGTACCCTTTACATTACAATTAGGGTTACATGAAGGTCTGAGTCTTGTACAATATAGTAAAGGATCTGATACACCCACTAGTGCTC